>BBXU01001503.1:0-34635 GCA_001598975.1 Parachlorella kessleri | reverse complement strand
CCCTCCCCCTTTCCCACCACCCATCCACCTGGCATACACAGGCTTTGCCTAGAGTGAGATGGGCAGGTATGGTGGCATGTACCAGCCAGGTTTCCCAGAAGGGGGTTCCTCCCAAGGCAGAATCCTCCGGAGAATCTCACCCTCACCTGCCTTGCGAGATCTCCGCCTGGTAGGGGGTGTACTGCATGTACCAGCCAGGTTTCCTAGAAAAGATTCCTCCCCGGGCAGTGAGAATCTCCCCCTCACCTGCCCTGCGAGATCTCCGCCTGGTAGGGGGTGTACTGCGTGTACCAGCCGGGATTCTCCAGCAGATTCCGCAGGATCACGGGGGGCACGTGGGTGTTGTAGTACCCCATGCCAATGTACGACTTGGCAACCTTGTTCTGCTCCGCCATCTCCCTGCGGGCAGGCAGACATTATTCGAATTATAGTACTAGTGTGCAGAGTCCTTTCGATAAGAGACCTACATTGCCCTCAAGATGATGCCCCCCCCCCCTGTGCAGATACCAAAGCATATGAGACTTGAGAGTCCCCCTGGTCCTGCCTCGCCAGGTCGCTGCACCTGACTAGATCCAAGCCAGTGGGTGGTAAAACTCAACGCCAGCTTGGCACATCTTCCCTGTGCTTCGCACGTGCTCCAGTCTCACCAACCCAAGGCTAACTCACTTTGAATATCATATGAGATTCCCTTAGTCACCCGTCCAGTCCAGCCCCAGGGTACCCCCCCCACCACACACACACACCCACACCCGCACACCACACCCACACGCCGCTCACCCCCAACTCACCTGAACATCTTGAGGAACTGCGACTCGGTCATGCCCTCGTGGTATACCCCCAGGTCCATCCCATCCTTGCGCACAATCGCCTTGGGCACGGTCGCCGCGATCATGTCGTCCAGGCTGGCAAAGCCGCAGGCCTTGACCATGGTGTCGATCTCGGCGGGGGTCAGGCTGTTGTGGCGCGGCTCAAACCTGCAGGTGACATGACCCAAGGTTTCATAAGATTTCGAAAGCAGAAAAAAAAAACAAGTAAGAAAAGGTCCAGGGTGGCCACAAATTCAGTTGAGCTCCAAGGTTGGCGTGGCAACGTGGCCACAAAAGTTGGAAAGGTTGTCATAGGTTGATGGCCGGGGGTCACTCTGTTGCGACGCTGCTGAGACCCTCCCAACGCGGTTCTGTTTTGACCGCTCAAGCGAGCATGAAGTAAGGATAGCCGGCATCTTGTCAGCTGTGTGCCACCGCTGCCAGTTAGCAAGATGCTGCTGGTGTGTGCTTCACCCCCAGAGGGAGGTAGACTTCACCAATGGGAGCACCATACGCCACCCTTCACGCAGCACTGCCGACTTCACTGCACTCCTCTAAAGCGTGCACCACCAGTTACTTTACGCCTGATATAATAACTTGTATGGCCCCAGCCATTCCATAGTATCTAGCCATGTTCTCTTACAGGCTCACACCGGAAGCAGGCTGCCTGCAGCACGCTGTCTGAGCACCACGCCTTGCCAGGACTCGCACCTGTCACTGGGCTTCAGCAGCTGGGCAGAGATACTGCGCACCCCACCCAGTCTGGACAGCCCATGGCTAGACTGAGTGGCCAACTTGGACCCTGCAAGCTTGCAATTTCAGGGCTTGTCTTTGGTTGGCCGGGGCAAGGGCGCCGAGTGGCAGCACGAGGTGCCATGACTACCACCTAGTTGCAGTTGGGTGGCCAGCGCGCTCACCCGCGATCACCGGTGTACGAAGGGCGGACACCCAAAGAGACCTCTTGGTGACGGTGGCAGCGCCATCGCTCGCCGAGGCAGCCACGCTCTCGCTACTAGCTGCCGCTCGCCTGAGCAGGGACCCGACCTGCCTCAGGGACCGTCGACACGCCATGCTGGTGATCAATGTGGGTGCTGGGTTGGCTGGCGACGCAACTCTATGCGCTCTTGCAACCCACCTGACCCGCCGGAATCTTGAAGTATCCGATCCACCATCTGCTTTGAACCAGACAGGGTGAGAGGCTGACAAGCGGTGAGAGCCGCGTGTCTTTCTTTCGGTCATCCTGCTTGTTTGTTCGCACATATTTTGCTGGTGTTGCGGCTTTTTGAGAGGCTTCTTTCTTCTATGTGTAAGGTTGAAGACAATGTCATGTGACTGTTTTGACAGATAGCGCGTCACTTCCGCGTGGAAGTCTTGACTTAGAATAGAACAGCTGCCGGTGGTGGTGCAAGCACTACCAAGTACAAGGGCCGCTGGCTGACCGATAGAAGCCAGGGTTCCAAGCGCTTCTTGAGGACTGGTTAGCAATGCAAGCCAGGGCCCTGCCAGCTACCTAGCCTGGAGAGTGGCGGGCAGCAACTCGACGGAGCAGGGCACGGCAAGCAGGCCTAGCAGCCCTGGCTCGCAGCTCTCCCATGGCTCTGCAACAGAGGCGTGGCACTGCCCCGCACAGGCAGCCATCGTGCGTGTGGTTGCTGACTACGCCCAGGTCTCCAAACAGCCAGGCCTGTCACCCCATGTGTGTGCTTGCGCCCTCTGCTGCCTCAACTTGTTGCAGAACCACCTGCAGGCCCTTCCGACCTCAGCTGGTGCTGGATGCAAAGCACTTGCAGCGCCCGAGGCAAAAGCGGCTGAACAGGAGATTCCCTCCCCCTCACTCAGACTCAGACCGGCCCCCAAGCCACAAGGGCTAGCACCATCTCGAGCAGGCTCGTTGCCGCATCGGGACTGGGGCAGCGGTCGGGGGTGGGGATGGGTGCCTCGCCCGCAGCTTCTTGCCGTCTTGAGCGGCAAGGGAGGTCGCCTCGCAGGTCGGAGGCATGGACTCTGCAGAGATCCAGGGCCACATGAACCACGACCTGTGTTTTCGTTGCCACCAGCGGGAATGCTACACGAGTGGGACTTCCCAGGCGTCGCCCTGAGGCTTGGCTGTTGACGCCCCTCACCGCCCCGTCCTGGGCAGTCGCGGGTCCCCTCTGGTGGCAACGAAAACATAGATCGTTGTTCATGTGACGCGACGGATCTCTGCAGGGTCCATACCTTGGGCCTCACGTGGCTACCTCCCTTGGTTGCTGGGCCCGCTTCCAGCGCTCCTCTGTGTTGATGGTGAGAAAATAATTCTGGGTCCCCTCTTCCCAGTGTTTCCTGGCAGGTGCGCAAACGGCACACAAACCAACCACAGTGAGAGGGGTGGGGCGAGGGCCAACTTGGGTGACTAGAGGTATGTCTCGTCTGGAGTCGACTGGCTTGTGAAAGGCAAGGTCTGCCCTGTGCTGCAGCCCGTCTCATCTGCAGAAGGTAAGGTTGGTTCGAGAGGCCGGCAGCAAGGCTGGAGCACACTGCCTGCAGAAAGTGGAGTCCACCCTGATGATGGCTTGTGCTTGCCTACCACGTCTTCGCCTGTGACAATCGCTTACCTGTGTACAACACCGCACCCTGGTGGCACAGGAGTGCATCGCATTGGCGTCAAATTGATGGATCAAAGGCCTGGCCTGCTAAGCGAACTGTTAGGTAATTGGGCGCGTCCGAGCAATGGGACTATAAGAGTACTACGGACGTCACCACCCCAGCTAGACGTTTTGCGGTGCACTGAGCGGCTGCGGCGCTTGTCGGGATGAGCTGCTGATTTGATCCGAGGTCAGGCACATGCCTGTGCACTCGTGCACCCTTACTTCCACTGCGCCAAGGTGCCCCTGAAGGCCTGCTTAACCAAGAAATGACGACCGAGCAGAGCAGCGCGTTGGTCCTCCGGGGCCCGCAGTCCAAGTCCAGCAACTTGAAAGCGACGGTGGGCACCGCCGTGAATGACCTCCAAGGGGCGCTTCGGCAAGGCGGGGAGCAGCTGATGAGGGGAGGAGGCGAGGTGAAGAGCCTGGTGGGCGGGCAGGTCAAGAAGCAGTGGAGCAACGTCAGGTGAAGACAGCAAGCAGGGCCCCTAGGGGGGGCGGCCGCCCGCCCTGCCTTGGACTGCAGCCATGGCTAGCCAGCTGCACGAGATGGCGTTGGAATTAGCCCTGTGTGTGTCCCTGCTGGGCACTTCCCAGCAAGTAGCGTTTGATTGTGTACTTTTATGGTGTGGCATACACCGGCAGGGTGGCCCCCACCTGGGCTCAAACCATGGCCCAGGGACTGGACGTCCCTGCTGTGCAGCTCCCAGTAGTCATGGCTGACAGGTCCATGTGTGTCACATGCAGGGTGGCCCCCACCTGGGCAAAGGTGCTGGTCCTGACGGACGGGCGTCCCTGCTGTGCAGCTCCCAGTAGTCATGGCTGACAGTTCCATGTGTGTCACATGCAGGGTGGCCCCCACCTGGGCAAAGGCGCTGGTCCTGACGGACGGGCGTCCCTGCTGTGCAGCTCCCAGTAGTCATGGCTGACAGTCCCACGTGTGGCACCTTTTTCTGTCACGTGCAGGGTGGCCCCCACCTGGGCAAAGACCCTGGTGCTGACGGACTGGGTGTCCCTGCTGTGCATGCCGCCCATCATCGCGGGGCTGGTTGTCTTCATTGTGTACCTGGCCAGGGTGAGTCGGGGGTTGAGGCAAGGGTCAGTGGCGATGGGGCGGGGGAGGGGGGGGACTGGGGGAGCAAAGAAGGGTGAAAGGTTCAGGGTGAAGTTGGCAAGGGTGAGGAGGGGTTGGCGAGAGGGGGTGAACATGACAGGGTAGGCTGCATGGTGTGGTGATGAGGGTAAGGATAGTGTGGGGTGCTTGGTTTGTGATTCTGCTCCGCACAGTGTGTGGCATGCCAGCACCGCCTGCCAGCCCACCCTTGACAAGGCCTGCTATTTCTATACAAACCGGCACCCCCCCTTTGCCACAGCTTTCTCATACGGACTACTCGTGTATGAGTCATACAGAGCGTGGTCCGGCCGCAGTGTGCTACCGGTTTCTTGGGGAGGGGTTCCACTCGCCCGCCATGATGTGCGTGCTGCGCTGTGCTGCGCCATGCTTTGCAGGCCCAGAGCAAGTTCACCGACATCTTGGACGTGCTGAACGCGACTGGCGGGCTCCGAGACTTGATCACGGGTAGGCATGGGCCCCATGCTACGGCATGTGCTTCCACTGCCAGCTGGCACCCAGGCAATACCTATGCACCTCCCACCTTGGACAAAAAGGCGGTACCTGTGTGTAAGCCTGAGGTTTGGCACAGGCTTGCACACCAGGAAGGGTGCCTCACACTCCCCCCATACGCTACAGCCCTGCCCTGGCATAGCACGCCTCCTGGGAGTCGGCTTCTGTCAGAGAAGGGAGTCTGTGTCAGACAAGTTGCGTACCCTGGTGCCTGGTTCGCTGCTTGTGCCTTCAGTGCCCCCACACAGAAGCTTCCTGGGCTGTGGTACTGCTGCTCTGCTCTGCTCTGCTGGGCTGTGGTACTGCTGCTCACGGTGGCGTTGAGACTGAAATCTGCCACCCGCTCCTGAAGCCACACCATGTCCTGGCCGTCACAGTGTCTTTGGGGCTGAAACTCGCTTGCTTCTCTGATCTTCGGCAGCCCTCACACCCTCCTGGGTCACATGGACCATCTGAGAAAGTCTGCTCACTGCCCTGTCCCCATGATGCAGCCTACACCATCTTCCTGGCCGTCACGCTGCCGCTGGTGGTGAGCGCCCTGGCCTCCACCGTCTTCCTTAGTCGCAGTGACTCACAGCTGACAAACCGCTGCCCCCTCCCCCCTGCAGCCTACACCATCTTCCTGGCCGTCACGCTGCCGCTGGTGGTGATTGCCCTGGCATCCACCATCTTCCTTAGTCGTAGTGACTCACAGCTGACAAACCACTGCCCCCCCCCTCCCGCCCCCATGCAGCCTACACCATCTTCCTGGCCGTCACGCTGCCGCTGGTGGTCATTGCCTTAGCCTACACCTTTGCCCTGGTCTACCTGGAGCACCGGTACAAGTACCGCGTGCAGCGGGACCACGCGCTAACGGTACAACCGGTACAGCCGATTCAGCGGTGGACGTACCGCATCTTCAGGTGCGGGCGGCCGTAGTAGCAGCCATGCAAGCGTGCAGTGCCACCTGGAACGGCAGCGGCTTCTCCCTGTGTGTGTGGAGAGCGTGGGGAAGGGAATTGCATCTGGGGCTCCGCTGGAAACCAGACTGGGCCAGGCTGCCTAGCTTGGCAGGTTGCAGTCAAGGCATACCTCAAGACCTCCTGCTGGCTCAGGTGCCTCAGAGAATCTTGTACCCGTAGTACCTCTCTAGTACCTGTAGTATCGGTTGTCAGTGCATAGCCTTTGGAGCCTCCCTGGGTGGACCATCTGCTGGCCGCTGCCGTCTACCCGTCCTGGTTGGTGGTGCCAGCCAGTGGCTGGGAGAGCTGGGGCCTTAAGTATTGAAAGGTCCCTGCCCGGCAGCATTGTTTGGAGGGCAGGTTCCTTGCCACTGCGAGCGCGGGATGTGGTGTCTAGCAACACGGGTGGTGTTGGATCTGTGACCTTGGAAAGAAGATTGTCTGCAGGCTGCCATGCAGAGGTACCCTGGCCTGACTTTCGTCATGCAGGAGTGCGCTCACCTTCCTGATCGTGGTGGAGTACCTGGGCCCCTGACAGGGCTAGATGACTAAGGTCCTTACCTAACCCCTATGGTGCAGGGTTGCGCTCATCTTCCTGGTCGTGGTGGAGTAACCACCTGGCCCTGCTGACAGGGCTGGATGACTAAGGTCATTACCCAAACTCCATGGTGCAGGGGTGCGCTTATCTTCCTCATCGTGGTGGAGTACCTGGGCCTGCTGTGGCTCATGCTTTCCACGGCAGCCACCGCCATCCTGCTCGTGGCAGGTGGGCTAATGGGTGGTGGTGGGGTGTGGGTGGGTGGGTGGGTGGGGTAATGGGTGGGTGGGGTCCCGGAGGGTAGGGGCAGCTGAGGATGTGTGAAGGAGGAGGTGTTGGGGCCTTTTCCTGAGTCAACTTTGACCTAGAGTGCGTGCTGCCGGCTGGTGGGTGCGTGCAAGGGGCGCTGCGCATTTGGCATGCAAAGGTTCTTGCATACTAGATGAGGGGTTTGTCTTTGCTAAGCCTCCAAAGAAGGGCTGGAAGGTGTCTTTGGTGTCAGGTGGTGCTGCCGCCCTACTTGGGGAGCGCTTGGGGGTGAGGGGGGCCGACACTTAGGCGTGTTGAAGCGTGGAACAAGATTCTCTACATTGCCAGGCGGCGATTCCCTCGGACAGAATGCAGCAGTGTTATGTAAGATGCGATCCAGGCCAAGCAGTAGCTGCTCCTGGTTTGTCTCCGCTCAAGCAAGCAACGGCCCTGCAGCCAATGCCAACCAACAGCTCTTGCGAGAACCCCCACGAACACCATGCCATGCCATGCTGTGCTGTGCTGCGTGGGTGCCACCCTGCAGCGTACGCGGCGGAAGCAGCGGCCAACAGCGCCATCATGTACCTCAACAACGCCCTGCAGTCGGCCAACGGCGCCCTGGACTGGCTCAAGTCGCAGGAGGGGAAGATCTCGGAGCTGGCCTACCAGGTGCGCGCTGTGCTGTGCTGTGCCGCGCTGTGTTGAGGATTGCCAGCATTGCTATCGACTGGGTCAAAGGCCAGGAGGGGAAGATTTCTGAGCTGGCCTAATCAGGTGTGCGCTGTGCTGGGCGCGAGACGGAGGAGCCGCTGTGCTGCGTACGCTTTGCTTGGGTGGCTTTGGGGGGTGCGGTGGGTGTGTAGGGTGGATGGGGGGTGGGGTGGGGGTGTGTGTGTGGGTGGGGGGGGGTCGGATAGGGGTGGCGAGGGCTCACTAGCCGCCATAAGTGGCTCGTCGCACCAAGGTCTTTCCACGTATGTGACCCAGCATTGCGGCAGGGGGGTCAATGTTGGGGAGATGCTGGATACCGTCATGGATGCCTTAGCATCTGATTCCTTGATGCCATGCAGACGAACGTGATGGTGAACGGGAGGGAGGTCAATGCTGGTGAAGTGCTTGATGCCATTCTGGTGCAAGCCCTCAACCAGACGGTTGTCTTGGAGCGGGCCGGCACCATTGTGACAACCACGTGCCCGGGTGAGTGGCGTATGTGGGGATCTGATACCTAATGAGATACTTCTCCCCTCCACAAGAGCGGGCCGGCACCATTGTGACAGCGACATGCCCGGGTGGGTGGTGTACTTGAGAGTCAGAATCCTTGTCTGAGATTCCTGCATCTACGGGAATGCTCCTCCTTGTCCATCTTGTACCTACCTCGGGGCCAGGCTACCTTGAGGTAACAAGATTATGCAAAAGATGTGTGTGTGCTTGCATTGCAACAGTCAAGCGTGGGTTTGCACCGTTGCGCTGACAGCCACACCCTGTCATGGACGTCATACACCTGTCTCTCTTTGCAGTCCCTACTGCCCCTGTGCTGGCACCCATCAGGGTGTACCTTCTGTAAGCAGCCTGGTGTCGCCCACTGTACAGATTCTCGTGCCAATGCATCCTTCCCTGCCGTGCAGACTTGTGCATCGATTCATGTTGATACATGTGGTGCATGCAGCTTGTGCCCAACTCCTACACGCAGTCCAACTGTCGCCCGCCTGCAGACTTTTGCATCAACTCGTACTTCCTGAAGGATCTGCTGGGCCTGGACAGCATCGACAGCTGCATCTGCTCCCCAGATTCCATCGCCGAGATCTCGCAGCTGGCGAATGACGCGCAAGGTGACTCGCAGCAGGTCTCTGCGGGTGCAACTGCTCGCGTGGCACACCACTTGCATGCTGCCCGCCTGGGGGCGTCGTGCCTTGCTGCCCGCTTACCCGTGCTTCTCCTAGGCTGGCCCTGAGCAACATAATGCGTGTCCATGTCCCTCATGGCCTGAGGTATTACCTATTGAAAAGCACCCAATTGCAGAGGCTATACACCCAGCGTAACACGAGGCGAGCCAGCGGCAGGTTTGGCACCCAGTTACTCAGGCTTGGAGAACTCTTCTCAGGATCTTGCACCTCTTGTTCCTTTGGAGAAGCGTTCTTTCTGCGGCCGGCCACCTGTGCAGGCCTGCTGATCGCCGCACTGATTGGCATCATCATCATGGTGGTGGCTTGGATTGTGCTGCTCATGCGCCTGGCGGCAACCAATGACGTCATCCGTGTCAAGTACAAGCTGCAGCAGTGGCTGGAGTCGCAAGGTGGGTGTGGCGAACGAGGTGTTTACCAAGGGTGGCAGGTGATGCGATAAGAGAGGAGATACAGTATACTGGGTACGGTATACTGGGCTGACAGGGTCTATGCAATTATGCGCCTGTCTCTTGCCTGAGAAGTGTTTTTTCAGGTGGGCGCAGCTCAACGTGCAAAGCAGGCCTGGCTCGTCATCAGGTAGGGCTTGGTTGCCTCTTGGGTGCTTGCGGCTGTGCGTGCATTGCATTCGGGAGTGGGCCTGGTCTGTCATGTAAGGGTGTGGTGCTACGTGTTGCTGTGGTGGCGGGGACCCGCTTGCAAGGAGTCCTCTGCAAGGAATCAGCCTGCAAGCAGGGCAGGCAAGCTGGGTCGCGGGCATCACAGCTGTGCCCTGGCCTGGTGTCGCTGGCTGGCAGGGTATGCGGAGAGCTACCCGGAAGCAAGCCGGGGATCCATCGAGGGATCGACGCCAGCTGAGGCGACTGGCCCACATGACGAAATCAAGGCAAGCCCTGGCAGCACGACCTCGGGAGCGGAGCAGGACGCAGCAGTTGCAAGAGTGTAGTGAACGGTGGTTGTGAGTGGCAGCAAGGGGGGCCGCTGGCTATGTCAAGGCTGTGTGGTGGGGCGCGGGTGTGGTTCTGTATGCGGGTGCTGTGGGTTTAAGCAAAAAGAAGCACCGGCAAGTAGCATAGGGGGTATCAGTTTCTATGCGTCAAGCATGGTATCACAGAGAGGTTCAGGTAGTGTTTTGATGGGTGGTAGTAGGATGCGAGTTGTTCGCTTTGTGGGGCCTTGTTTTTCTCAAAACTCTCTCTCTACTCTCCATATACCAGGAGGTGCCCTATGGTCAAGGCCCTCACCTCTCTGGCTCCAGAATCTAAGACTTTAACCATTTGCCGTGCTTGTTTTGAGAGAAACGCCACACTATGTTGTGAGGTCCTGCAGTGTCTAGTTACAACATCTTTTGGTGTCAAGCCCGGAGTCTGCATATTTACCCACCACAGCTGAGGGGTATGTTTTCTGATGTCAGGCGCGTTTTTTGCATAGTATTAGCATGGGTGGCAGGTAGTGCGAACAGGGAGTACTGGGCTGGACTGGACGGAACTGACAGGGCTGGATGCAGAATGAGCCTGAGTCTTGCCTAAGTTCTGATAGTATCCCACAACAGCTGAGGTGTTGAGTGATGTTGCTCCGCTTCATGTGGCTTGGTAGGTTGTCCTAGCACCAAACCTGGCCATGCCCTCCTCGGGCCTGATGTTTGCCTAAGCAGTACCTTGTATTGTGAACATCACTTGAGGTGGCTTGGTAGGTTGCCCTAGTGGCAAGCCTGCCCTGCCCACCTTGGGCCTGCTGCTTGCTTAAGCAGTAACTTGTACTGTGGACATCACGTAAGCGTCACTGGCTGCCCTGTGGGATGCATACCCTGGGCTCCATGTGCCTGTCGCCTCTCATATGCGGACGTCCAGGGTTTGCAAACTGTTGGGTCGTCTGCTTTATGCGCAGAGCAAGCACTGTCGCCCTCAGCCGCGCAAAGGGACCAGCAAGATGCTCACTGGGACTTGTATGGGCACTAGGTGTAAGTGATATTCAAGGCGCAATGCGTGTCACCCCTGCAAGCCCTGCTTCCCATAACATGCCAACTTGGGCTCCAACTCAGTTGACCCGCTTTTGCACCTAAAGCTTTTGCTAAGGAGCCACCAAGCTCCGTGGGTATGGCCTGGGTACTGTGACCAAGGAGTTGTTTCATGAGATGGCGCCGGAATGGGTCCTTATGCAAGACTAGGTCAGAAATCTAGCAAGACCCAGGAGCATACTAGCACCCAGCCCTGTCATGATAGTCCCGCCCCTATGGCTATCTCTCTGTTTGCACTACCTGCCACCCTTACAACTCAGGTGAATTCTGCTCCCTGCCCCTGCCAATAAAGATCACCTCTCACCCCGGCACCGTGCAACCCTTAACAGTTATTGCTTGTCCCCTGTCAGTACCAATCAGCCCAACGCCCTGTTTGCGCTGCATGCCACCACTAACAAGTGGAGTTCACCCTTGAAGTGCTGTTCCCACACTTACGTATCATACCAAAGGAAGACAGATCGCAGGCAAGACACAGAGCTTCCCTCTGTTGCAAACCCTATCGTCCAGTTCGCCTGTGCACACCGCTATCTCGGCAGCCAAAGATGGGCGTAGGCAGCCGTGCCCCAACTACCAAAATTGCGCTGAGCATTTAGAACCCCTCAGAAGATTGAGAGCAATTGTAAGGGAAGTGCTGACATCGCGGCGCGCCATTCCTGTCTAAACCTGCACCACATGTGCGCTGGACCCCTGCTCTGCGTGCTCCGCATTACTGGATTCATGTCTTGAGGAGTCGTCCGACAAGGGACTCGCCACGAAGCTAGAAACAACTACCCTTTGCCTCGTGCCCGGAACTCCTAACCTTTCAAGTTTGATAGACGCCTAGTTTGTGGTTGGTGCCAAGTGATTCCCTGTGCCTGAAGTTGCTGTTGCCTGACCAACCCTCCCGTCCGCTCCTTGGAATCCGTCAAGCTGAAACCGTGTAGAGTTAGCTAGCCAATAGACGGCTGTCGGGCGTTCGGCGCAACAAGGCTCCTGGCGCCTCACGCAACCATGACGGTTTTCGAGCAGCCCATGCCCGAGGCGGCAGCTGTCAGGGCTGCACCCAAGCTTGCTCGGCAGTCCAAGGGCGGTGGTGCTCAGCAGCAGGTGGCCTCACCTCCTGAGGTGCCCGCAGCCAAGCCGGCTCAGCAGCCGTCGCCGTTTGTGCGGCACTTCAGCAGGGAGGGGCAGGACAGGCAGCAGGGAACCCTGAGGTGCGCCGCCGCACTGTGCTGTCCACCTCACCATCTACTATAGAGGAGTTGTGCGACAAGGGACGACAACCGACCCCAACAGCTGGACAGTTTGTTGACCTCGGCACGCCTATTGTACTATGCTTCCCTCCTGACCGCCCCACCCTTGGCCCCAACTACACTGGCCACTCCTCATGCAATACCCGGTTGTTGAGAGCACCCCTGTGGCTAGGAACCACCAGTGTGGCAACCACGCCACCCCTTGCTGGATGTCGGAGGCTGTTCAAGGCCCTCCATTCCCCATGCTATTTTCCATGCGAGCCTTGCTGGTTGCTGCAGGAGGCTGGCCGCTGACTTCATGGGCGTGCCGCCAGGTTGTTACCCATTTACCCATGTGGCTAAGAACCACCAGTGCAAAGCACACCACCCCGCCCTAGTTGGCTTGGCTGCAGGAGGCTGGCCGCGGACTTCATGGGCATGCCGGGCGTGGTCAGCCTCAGCGGCGGCTTCCCGCCCGCGGACCTGTTCCCCTTTGAGAGCATGTCCATCACGCTGCGTGGGCCGGGCGGCCACACAGTCACCATCGACGACCCTGCCAAGGCAAGCGCTAGCTGGGGTCATGAGAGTGGGCCAAGCCTGGGCTCCGGGGGTGGGCAACGGGGTAACATCGTGTGGCCGGTATATGTAGTTTGGCAAATTGCTAAGGAAGCATGGCAGTTGCGGTGGGACATGCCATATTTCAGCGCCCCTGGGCTGCCTCATCTAGCCGAGAGTATATGTCATTGTGTGCTGATAGGGCGCCTGCTGACATTGCGAGAAGCAGGGTGTGGAGGAGGGTCAAGCGTTGAGGTAGTGCTGTGCAGGTGGCGGCAGCGCAGCAGTACAACTTGGCGCTGCGGGGCTACCAGCCCCTGCTGCGCTGGGCGGAGGAACACACGCAGCAGCTGCACTGTCCCCCAGGGCCCCATGAGGTGGCCATTACTAATGGCGGCAACCACACCACTGAGGTGGGCGCCGCCTGTGGCATTGCGTGACAGGGGTTGCTGCCACGGCGGATCAGGTTTGCGTTTCATTTGCGGTAGGGCCGCTCGCCCTACCGCTCGCGTCATGCGATGGGCGCTGGCTCGCCAGGCTTGTTCCCTTTTCCACTCAGCTCCTATGAGCCTGGGTACTGAGCATGGGCCGTGGTGACAGTGTGCTGTCAGGGCGGTGGGGTGCACCTACTTACATGTGCCTTCTTCGTGAGTGTCTTACCTAGGTCGGTATGCCCCGTAAGCAGGAGCGCTGTGGTTAATTGTATATACATGACTCCCCCCCCCCCCCCCTCCTGGCAGGTGCTGGTCAGCCTGCTGCTGGACAGCGGCGACAGCCTGCTCATGGAGGAGTATTACTACGCACATGTGTCCCCTTAGTCATGAAACCCCCCCCCCCCCCCTCCTGGCAGGTGCTGGTCAGCCTGCTGCTGGGCCGGGGCGACGGCCTGCTTATGGAGGAGTACACCTAGGTACATGTGTCTCCCTTAGTCGTGACAACCCCCCCCCACCCTTGCAGGTGCTGGTCAGCCTGCTGCTGGACCGGGGCGACAGCCTGCTCATGGAGGAGTACACCTACCCCCACATGCTGGAGTGTGTCGCGGCGCCCAAGGGCCTGAACGTGGTGCCGCTGCCGATCGACCAGCAGGGCATCATACCCGAGGCCATGGAGGAGGTGGGTGGGTGATGTTTAGTGGGCTGGGTTGGGCGGTGGAGGGATGGAGGGAGGGAGGGGATGGGTGCTGGCAATCGACCAGCAGGGCATTGTACCCGAGGCATGGAGGCGGGGGGTGGCGGGTGTGAGAAGGGAGGGAGGGATTGTGGCCCCTGGGTTACCAGCCGGGCATCACAACAGAGGTACAACAGAGCGCTCAGTAGCCGGGGCTCCTGGCACGGTTATGCCCACGCTCCTGCTAGTCCATACCAACCAATGCGTAAGTTGTTGGCTCGCGCTAATGACAACCCACCTTCCTGCGTCGGTGCAGGTCTTGGAGCGCTTGGCAGCGCAGCCTCCCGGCACGGGCGTGCCCTTCCCAAAGATGCTCTACACCATCCCCACAGCGCAGAACCCGACCGGCGCGACCATTACCCCCGCGCGCCGCAGGGCTGTGTATGACCTATGCAGCAGGTGTGTGTGTGTGTTGGGGGGTGGGGGGGCTATGGACAGATTAGCTGCTGTCAAGAGCGTCACTACGGTTCGCTGTCACCCGGCAGTGGTTGCGGACCATGCGCACTGCCCGGCAAGTCAGCCCCTAGCTCTGGGAACATTGTTGAGTGGAGGCATTCGCCTGCTGGGTTGCGCCGTGTATAGCGACCAAGTGGCACCTTAGACATAGCGCCTGTCCCTCATGCAGGTATGACATTTTGATTGTCGAGGACGACCCCTACTACTATCTCCAGTTCCCCACAACCCCCGCCGCGCCACACACCGCTGTGCCCGCTGCCGCTGCCACCGAAGCCATGCTGCACACAGCAGTTGTAGGAGCGGAGCAGCTGTCAGAGCTGACGTCAGCAGGTCTGACTGAGGTGGCGGACGCTGTGCGCGCTATGTCTGCTGTGGGCGCTGCGGGGCCCTCACCCCTGCTGACGGCCTCCACCTCATCTGTTTCCACCGCCGCCAGCACCCTGGACAGCGACGTGGTGTGCTGCCTCGACAGCAGCAGCGGCAGCGACAGCGACGGCCTGCCGTCCCCCACCCCCGCCGGCGGCCGACCGCAGCAGCAACCGCAGCAGCAGGCGTGGGCGCCTGCCGCTGCAGGCGGGCATGCGGCAGCAGCAGGCTCGCCGGCGGCAACAGGCGTAGCAGCAGCAGCAGCAGGCGCAGCAGCCAGGCAGCCCCGCAGCTACCTCTCCCTGGATGTGGACGGGCGGGTGGCCCGGGTGGACTCCTTTGCAAAATTTTTGTCGCCCGGGCTGCGCCTAGGCTGGATTACTGCCCCACATGATGTGCTGGCCAAAGTGGTGATGTGCCTCCAGGCCCACACAGTAGGCCCCTGCAGCCTCAGCCAGGTGAGCACGTTAGGCACAGGAGTAAGATATTGTGGGATTCAGGTGGAGTAGCAGGCATGGTAGTAAGAGCCCAGTCGGCCTCTGCAACCTCAGGCAGGTAGTTGTTTGAGGGGGGTACCCATGGGGTTCAGTAGGGGTAGTAGTGGTTGCAACTGCTGGAAGACTCCCCGCCTTAGAAGGTAGTAGCCAGATGATGCTTTCTTGCCCGCACCCTGCAATGGCAGGCGGTGCTTGTTGGGATGCTGGCCCCTTAGGCAGTTGTCCGTTTCGAAACATCTTAATGACCTGTGACTCGGATGAGATGAACTCCTGTAGCCTGTGTAGTGATCTCACAAGTCAGGCAGCACGCAGGTGTTTGGTGGCCGAGACGCTGGCCGCGTGGGGCGAGCAAGGGTTGGCTTACATAATCCATGTAGTACTCAGTCGTGTAGTCTTCCCTGTGTCCAGGTGGTGGTGGCCGAGACGCTGGCCGCGTGGGGCGAGCAGGGGCTGCAGGCGCACCTGCGGGGCGTGCAGGAGGCGTACGCGAGGAGGGCGGCTGTGATGGTGGAAGCGGCGCAGCAGGTAAGCCTCCCAGCCCGCCAGCCTCAAACCCTAATCCAAAACTTTTAACCCTGATACCCGCCTGCCAGCTCCCCTCGGCCCTGCCGCAGGGCCAGGTGTAAGGGTCAGGGTTAGGATTTTAGGCTAAGCTGCCCTAGCGAACGCATCAGCCGGCCGTGTGCACATCTGCACCAGTGAACAGCTGTAATCTAGCGCGTGTCCAATTTCTGTGCCCTGCCAAACCCACCAGCCGGCATTGTGCACGTCACTGCTCCACTGGACAGCTGTAATGTAATACGTGGCCAGCTTTCTCTCTGCTCTGCCGAACCACCAGTCGGTAGTGTGCACAGCGCTGCTCCAGTGGGCAGTTGTTACGCATGGGGTAGGGTGCCGACAGGCTGAGGCTTGCCATGGCAGGCATGATGGGTGTGGCAGCAGGTTGTTTTGCAACCCTGGGCAAGGCTGCCAACATCCCGCACATCCCCTCCTGTGTGTTTGTTGTAGTACACCCCGCCTGTCCCCTCTCCCAACCCCTGCCACCTCCTCCTCAACCCCTTCCCCGCAAGGGCCCGCAGAGTGGGTTATGAACTCCCCCCACCAAACCCCCCACCCAGGGTGCCTGGTACCAACCCTGTCATGCTGACATGACGTGTTCCCCCCCCCTTTCCCCCGTCTCCCCGCAGGAGCTGACCGGGCTGGCGGAGTGGGTCATGCATATCATCGGTTAAACCCCCGGCATCGCCCCCAAAATGCCTGGTATCCCCCCCTCCCCGCAGGAGCTGACTGGGCTGGCAGAGTGGGCGACCCCCACGGGCGGCATGTTCCTGTGGGTACGGCTGCTGGGCGTGAAGGACGCGTACGAGGTGTGGGGCGAGCTGCAGCGACACAAGCTGGTGGTGCTGCCTGGGCGGGTGATGCACGCAAGGTGAGTCGCCCGCTTTGTATGAGGTGGCACGCTGCGCTTCAGCCAGCCAGGCAATTAACAGTCAGTACACAGCCTGGCGTGTGTTGGTAGGAAAGGGACGTTGGGCTGGCTGGCTGGCTGGAGATAGTTGGATTTGCTACCTGGAGATAATTTGAAAGCAGGGCAAGTATGCTATGCTGCCTGATGTGCAGGGCGTCAGACCCTGACTTCCACTCGCCCTACGTGCGCATCTCCTTCTCGCATGCGCCGGAGGATCAGATCCGCGAGGGGATGCGCAGGCTGGCCCAGGTGCTGCGGGCGTACGCTGGTATCACCTCCTGAGGGGGGACACACCCGTGGGAGCACGTGCAGAGGCGCATGCTGGGCCCTGTGCGGTAACCACACCATGTTTGCTGCCTTGGGGTGCCAGGGGACGCGGGTGCAGCCAGCGGTGGTTGGTAAGAGGTGTAATACCCCAGGTTTGTAGTCCTGCTTCTTATGAGGCATGGATGCTGCTGCGGTGTGTGGCTGGCCTTACCCGGCAGGCACGGGGCCTTTAGAATGATGGGAAAGAGGTCTATTGGTGGAGGTGTCAGCCTCCGAGGCCAATTGCTGTCGTTGGGCTGCCTAGTTAGCTGCCGCCCCAGACAGCAGTTTGGCCAGCTAGCATTACCTTGCTGTTGAGCGGGCAGGAGTTGTTTGAGGGGAGGTAGTTTGCACGGGCGCTGCAGCTTCTGCTACTGCTGTGACACCGGTGGTGTGCAGGCTCGCGGGTGGAAACTCAACAACCACTGTTTACAAGCCAAACTGTGGCACGATATTACATTTGCCTGGTCGTTGCATTGCACAAGGTCATGTGTGGTCCATGCGCTGCTGCATTTGATTTCGTTGAGCAGCCCATGCGTGCTGTGCTCCCATTTGAGGAGCCTCATCATGCTCTGTGTGTTTCCATGAATGTGGACGTTCCTGTGGTTTACCATTCCACCTTGTTGAGTCACAAGATTCCATAGGGTTGTTGGATAGGGTCTTCCAAGGAAGGCAGGTATTCTGTTGTCGGTTTGTAGCAGGTTGTCCATGCGGACATGATACATGCCCTTGGTTGACTCCGCCCACAGATGTTGGCTGCTCGGCCTTGGACTGTGGATGAAGCAGCTTGTTGGGTGACTTGAAGATGTGGGATTCAAGGAGGAAGCCTTTCCTCCATTCCTCCATGCACTGGCTTGTAGGTTATCATAGCACTCCTTTTCAGTCGGACTTTGCAGGCTTGTTGCAACGTTTGTGTGCATGCAGGATTGTGCAGGAACATCATGCATCCTTTGCTGTTCAGTAATTGGGCAATACCCTGCAGCCTTGCTAGGTGGGAAGAAGAAGCTTGTTTGCTGAGTTAGTGGGCATGCACAACTTAACAGACACTGTGTAGGGAAACCACAGCTGTTTGCCGCTCACTGACGGGGCAGTGGATGGGTATGGTTTGTTGATGTTCAAGCTGTAGATCTCCCCTTAGCTTTGTCGTGTTAAGCGTGCTGCTGCACTTCGCCGATGGCATTTGTAAGTGACGCTTGCAAGCAGGAGCTCTCCTGAGCAGTGGCCATGCCATTTCCCAATCTATGGACGTGGTGATGATAAAGTTTTGGCTGGATGAGCCACAATCACGTCTCTGTACCCTCCAGGGCTAAGCAAAGCAATCAGCCTGGACACCCAGCCAGATGTGTCAGGCCAAGGTGGCAAGCCCACAACACCGCAACCCGTTCCAACCTGCAGACCCACAGAGCCGCAGGGCAGCTCTCAACAGGTATCATGCATGTGAAAGAAAGTTGCAGTTGCACAGGCCTGACAGCGCCTCAGAACATGTGGAACAGGTCCTCCAGCCCCGACCGCAACTTGTCCAGGTCCTGGGCCCCCACTTGCTGCTGCTGCCCCTGCTGCTCCTCCAGCAACAGCCTCGTCGCGGCCTCCTGGGCTGCGTCCAGCTCTGGCCCCGGCTCCGCCTCCTGCAAGCACTGCCCCATTACGCCGTCAAGAAGCATACTGACAACAAGGTGCTGCATCTTGAACTCACTAGCCACACAACATGAACCATGCACCCAAACCCGGCAGCTACCCCTGGGGCCATCACAGATGCGCACACGGCAAACACCGGACAGGACAAGGTGGCTTCTAAGCACTCGCCAGTGAGATGCTTGCCTCACACTCAACATCAACAGGAAACCTTGACCTGAAGCACTAACGCTCGGCATGCACTGGATGCGTGGTGCCCTGCTATGTTGCCCTCAGACCCTTAGTTGTAACTCCGACTCTCGGCATACACTGGATACGTCTTGCCCTGCCATGCTGCCCTCCCACCTGCTCCAGCTCGATGCCCAGCTCCTCCGCAAGTTGCAGCAGCCGCTCCTCCTCTTCCCCTGGGCTTACTATCGTGGTGATCAGCCCTGCAATGAGGTCAGGCATTACTAATGTGGTCAACAGCCATGCAATGACACAAGGCGCAACGAGGATGAGGTAATGGGTGGTGCTGCCGTGCCAACCCTGCAGGTAACTGTGCCATGCATGCAGGTGTATCTAATATGAAACCTTATGCCGGCGGGAAGGCGACAAAACCTACTTGCTACTTCAACAATGCAGCGGCAACTTACAGTCTTGGCAGCATGACTCGGGTGCACAGCTCTGCGGGCCAGCCCTTGCCCAGGCCCTCGTTCAATGTCCAACACTTACGCTACGCGAGACAACCCCCCCCCCCCCTTTCCCCAGGATACATCAAGAATGACCACTCGCCCCGCACTTCTACCACCGGCCTGGCAGCCAAGGGCATCCTCCTACTGCCCTGGCCTGACGAAAGGGCCTGCGGACACGTGGCATGCCTCTATGCAAGCACAACAACGCACATCACACCACCCAGCACCTTACCCCGCCTCCCTCCACAGCCACCAGCAGCGCACCGCGGTTCCCTTCGTTCAAACCCCACCTGACCTGCAACCCAACCCCCACCTGCAACTGGAGAGCCAATGCGTCCCGCCCTCCCCGCTCGGTGCAGGTAGTCGGTCGCATCGGCCGGCACCGCGGTGTTGTACACGTGGCTCACAGCGGGCAGGTCAAGGCCCCGGGCAGCCGCGGGTGTTGCTAGTAAGAGAGTGGCCTTGTTGTCCCTGCAGGCCAGGGCGAGGAAGTACTACTTGTTGTTGGCATAATGCCCGGCACCGCAAGCAGTACGGGCCTGGTGCTGCACTTACCCAAAGAAATGCCTGTTTCAGGCCAGACAGTGTTACCCTGCCTGGCACGCAGGAGCCAAGTCAGGCACTCCACGGTAATATCCGGCCTGCCAGGAGACCTCGCACGGACTGCCAGCTTGCGTGACCAGGACACCTCACATGCCTCCTGGCTTTGCAACACACAGGCCCCACTCCAAGCTGTGCGGGACATGAAGGGTTCAGCGCTACCGAACAGCCCCGGTGGCAGGTTCTGAGCGCCCCACATGGCACCCCCGCATCCCAGCAAGCAGTAGGTTTCTTGTGAATATTGGTGAAAGCACAAGGCATTAGGTCAGGCTCTCCCCTCACCTGAAGCTGTGCAGGGCCTGGATGGGGTCCACCCCGCTAAAAAACAAGGGGAACACAAAGCGTCCTAGGAAAGGGTAGGCCCTCCCCTCACCTCACCTGAAGCTGTGCAGGGCCTGGATGGGCTCCACCCCGCTGGGCAGCAGCACCGACAGCTTGTGGTCGCCCCACAGCACGGTGCGCAGCGGGTCTGCCAGCGCCTGCGCCTGATCCTCGCTGGACGCAAACACCATGACCCGAGCCGGCGCCGCGTCCTGGCCCTGCCTGCAGCAGCTTGGCGGAAAGTGAGAGCCACTAGGCTGGTGCACCAAGATGTTCTTTCCACAGTGGGGAAGCTTTCCAAGCACACAGGGGCGGCGCTGCTCCATGCGTACAGGTGGAGGCGCATGAGGGTCGAGCAAGCCAGCCCACCACAGCAGCCGAGCCTTGAAAGGTGTCCCTGAAATCTACTTCAGTCCACCAGCCTCAACCATGCACACCATGCAAGGCAAGTAAGCCTGTCCCTGGCCGGGCAAGCAGTGCACCATCCACCTCACAAGGCAAAGCATCCCAAAACAGCCCACCGCAACAGGGACCAGCTGGCAAGGCGCAGCATTCAAAACAGCCCACCGGGCGTGCAAGGCCCAGCCAAGGCCCCCCCCATGACTTACTGCCGCAGGTCGAGGCGCAGCTGCCGCGCCATGGCTGCCAGCTTGCGCCTCTCCTCCACCACAAGGTAGCGGTGGCTCAGACCACGCGGCACCTGCAATGGTAGCTACACCACCTTCAATGCCATTCAACAAATGCAGGTATTCCTATCTCCACCACCAGGTAGCAGTGGCTCAAACCACGCGGCACCTGCAGCAGGGTAGCCACATCAGGTTTACAACCCCCATTTCCACCCCAGGTTAGGGTCACAACATCTGTCATCTCCTCCACTTCGCTACACAGGACAATTTGGCCCCAGGTGTGTTGCAGCTGCAGCAGCAACCGTTGGATGGCTGGACAAATGTCAAGCGCTACCCAAAGGAGGTGATGAATGCCCCACATGAGCGCATCAGCCCACTGCAACACTGAAACAAACTGATCTGCAGGCTGTCAGGCTCTTGAACAGACTACTGTCGGACAAATGAAGTACACAGCTCATCATAACAGAAGTGGGGCCATTCGGCAGCCCGCCAAAAGACTTGCAAAGTGCACCACTCACGCACGCTTCGCCTACAACCACCCGCAAATACACCCTCTCCAAGCGTCCTGGAACGGCTCCATCTGCACAAGTTGGTTACAGGGCCGCTTACATTCAGACCACTGATATGCTCAATACTCCCTTCACCCCTACCTCCATCTCCTCGCCTACAACCACCCTCACGGGGTCCTGCAGCCAGCCGCGAGCAACCGCCTCCTCTGCTACCCCATCGCCCAGGGTTGCTCCCACAAACACCACTGTCGGCTTGATCTGCTGGCTGCAGGCCGACTGCAGCAGCTCCTCCATTTCAAAGGGGCGCTCCTGCATAAAGTCCAAAAAGATGGCTGGCATTGCTGGATCAAGGCAGCGCAAGCATGCTACAAGGGGGGTGGCAGCAGCTTGCAGCCCTGAACAGCTCCTAGTGGCCTGTGTGACTTTTAGTACAAAGGCAGACGTAACAAGCCTACGCATCCTAGCAGCACACTGCATGCTTGGTTACATGCATCCTAGGAGAGTGACATCATCCCAGCCACTGCATGCAGGCATCGCACGGCATTCCTATGTAACGCATAGCCACAAACAGGTCTAGAATACTAAAATCTCACAATGCAATACAATACGCTCACCCTCAACCAGTGCAGCTGGTATGAGAACCAACTTCCCACCAAGGCAGGGCCTTCTACCAAGTCTTCTCACTCCCATTCACCAAAATACCCACGCCTGCTGAAGCATTCTCCCACCCGCTGACTCACCTGGAAACAGAGGTCCACCTCGTCCACAGCCACAACCTGGGTGTGCTGCAAAAGTTCCGCGCCCTCGCTGGTGTGCAGCGCAGCGCTGAGGAGCTCGGGGGTGCCCACTACCACGTGGGCACCCCTGAGGTAGTAAGCCTGAGTCACCAACTCCAATTCCTCATCCAGCAACAGCCCCTTGACCTGTACGGCACCACCTGGCATCTCCATTTCCCACTAAAACGGCGGCAGCATTGTCGGCCCCAAGACACGCTTTGTCAATATCTCCCCAGAACTCACCCAGGCAACAATGGCTGTCATCGGTCCCAAATCAACCTGTCCTGCTTGCCACTCAACCCAGTGGGGACGCAAGCTTTTTAACAAGAGTCAACACCTGAGTCAAGCGCCCACATGTCAGCTCTCCACACTTCGCACATGGACCAGCGCCCAGCAGGCATGCCCAGTTCCCTCAAGGCTAAGCGCTGGGTAACTGGGTGCTAGCTGGGTCAAGCTGGCACCGGCCAAGCCACACTGACCTTGAGACCCCGCGGGCCATCATACTGGAAGATGTTGCCGCCAGTCCCAGGGATGCCAACGTTAACACTGCCGCCAAAGAGCTTGTATATGAGCATAACCACCTGCACCCCCAGCTCCCTGGTGGGTACGATGATCACAGCTTGGGGGCCCTGCGAAGGGTGGCATGAAGTGAGGTGAAGTAAAGTGTTTGGACTTGATTGACCAAGGCGAGAAGAACGGGCGATATTTTCTTATGTGCCAGCTATTTCAACAGGCAGAGCCATGGACAAAGACGGTGTTAGTCCTTGTCCGCTAGTTACTTACGATGCACTTGTCCCGTGGACAAGGCCAAGAAGTGTGCGGTGTTCCTGGTTGGCTCCTACGCAGAAGGACGGCTTGCTTGCCCTGTTGCGCTTTACATTGAGCAACACAATAATGTTCCCAGTCTTCCATGGTCCAGCGGCTGCCGGCCTTGTCCGCAAGCGGCTGCGCAATGCACACCTCTCTGACCCGTCGTGATACAGGTGCAGCTGCATGCGCCCACTTCTCACACAGCTGCCACCCAGACTGTCGACACCCTGGCCCGCAACTTGCCTGCAAGTCATCTGGGTATAGCTCCGGTGGGTACAATAGGCATGATAGCAGTGGCATGAGGAATGCCAGAGTCTTGCCCGAGCCAGTCTGGCTTTGTATGATGCAGTCATCCCGGTCGAGTATGACGGGCGCGCTGCGCTTCTGCACCTCTGCAGCCGCGGAAAGCCGTGGCAAACTGGTGTTAGACAAAGGCTGCATACTGCACCTCAAGGTGGCATAGGTGCACAGATACTGCTGTGTAGGCCAACACAATGTCAAGCCGCAGGATAACCCCTACCGATCACGGCAGTGGTTTGTTGCTCTAGACTCTACTTAATTGTCCCAGAACAGCAAGTACGGCGAGCCCTGCTCTGTCCTGGTATCCACACCTTTGGGACAAGTCCACACTGTACAGTGGTCCCCAGCTGCATCAGTCCACCCCAGCCACTGTGAAGTCTTAACTCACACGCACCTGTGGGCAGCCTGAAGCCCAACTGTTCTGCCCGGTCAGCCAGCCAGTCCAGCACTCCCAGCCGCCTCCAGTCTGCTGCCGTAGCTGCCGCTGCGTCGCCGCCGCCGGCCGCTTGCTGCAACACATCCCATATCTTGGCGGCCAGCTCAAAATTCTCGCCAGCGATGGCGGCGTTGAGAGCTGTTTGCAGCTGGTTGAGGTCCAGCTCCTCCAGATACCCGATTCCTTTAGCAGGTTCCCTCCTCCCGTAGGCGCGAAGTTCAGCTTCAGCATCCTCATAAGGATCAGGCAGGGCTCGCCGGCAATGTCCTGACCAGCGGCGAGGGACTGTGGCACTCCAACGGCGCAGTGGCAAGTGCGCTGAGCAAGGCACCCATGGTTTCACACGGGTTCCAGCAGGCAGTCTAAGCATGATAGCAGACCCAGGACTCCCTAAACACGCAAAAAGTTCAGAAGTTTGTAGACATTCCAGAAGTTTGTAGACATTAATAGTCATCCTTACTCATGCTGACCAGGAGGGGGAGGGGAGTGCCATGTGCATTCCAGCCATGGTGAGCACGAAGGTGCAGCAGGTGACGAATGGGGGTTTGGCTAGGCAACATCCTGGTTAATGCACGGCATGCATGATGTATCTCAGTATTGGTAGTGGACCCCTGGCCGAGGCGAAGGGGCTAAAGCAAGTAACCCGTTAGTGGTGCCTGGCGGGAGTGGATGCCTGCAAGAGAGCAAAAACTCCATCTCCGCTGACTGTGTTCCAGTGAGTGACAACTTTACGCCCTTTAGGGCCATCAGCAGTGGGATGCTGCTACCTCACAGTCCATCCAGCAGCCTGCGCTTGCGCAACTCCCATCCAAGGTGCATCCCGCCACTCTGCTGAATGATGTTTGGATACGATGATTCAGGATGTACAACACCAGTCGATGCTCTACAGGTATTATGCTCGTGTCGGACATGTCAGAGCCACACCGTCAGTAGGTATCTAGGCATCATGCCAGTCATTTCATGCATTACGTCCGACAACTGCCCAACAAGGTACATGTGTCATGCGTGATCGATTTCTGGAGACTAGGTAGGGACCATGCCAGGTGAGAAATTCTTCAGTGGAGCTGGGGCCAAAGCAGCTGGGAACCAAGAAGCTAACAGTTGGCATAGTGCTATGGCCGCATAGGGATGGAAAACACTACGACGGCAGGGCAACCAGGCAAGAACCCAACAGGGTACCGTGCCTGCGCAGAGCCTAGGAGGAGAAGCCTTCATGACGGCTCCTCTTTACTAGCCTGCCGCAATCCTTGTGGATCCAATTGTGGCTGCTGCTGTGGCTGCTGATGCTGCTGCTCTTGCTGCTGCTGCTGCCCATCCCCCGCTGCTCCTGCTACTGCCGCTGTTATAAATTCTGGCTCTTCTTTGACCAATGGCAGATCCAACTCATCGTCCTCCGGCTCTCCCTGCTCCTGCTTCGCAGCAGGCACAGCGCTGAGCGGCACAGAGCCGCCAGCCAACGGCTGCGGCACTCCTGCTGTTGCTGCTGCTGCTGCTGCTGCTCCAGGTGCTTCTTGAGGGACTTGAGGGAGCCCTGCTGCCTGGTGTGCTGCTATACCCACTGCCGGCAAGGGCGCCGAGGAGGGCGGCGGCGCTGCATTTGACCCAGTGCCAATGCCGTTCAGCGGCACCATGCCAGGTATATTCACGGTGGGCTGAGGTGGCAAGCCTGCTGAGACTGCTGCGTACGCTGCTGGGGTGGGGAGGGAGGACCGCGAAGGCAAGAAGCTGTTCGCCAGGTCAACATTGAGCCTACACGGGCAGGGCCACGACATGCACAGGTGAATTGTGATAAAAAACTTCCCATGGCATCCTCCCAACCGCCAGATCAACTCCGACGGTCGAGAAGCTGGGACGTCGGCCCGGACTTCTGACCCCTCACGACAGCAATGCAATCTGGCCAAGCCTCATGCAGCAGATGTCCTGCAAGCAACATATACTCCCCACCGATGGCTGGCCGTCAGCTGGCCCAGGCCTTACCTGACTGGGAGCTGTGGCATCTGATCCATCACGCCGCCCATGTTCTCCATGTGACTAATGATGCTAAGGATGTTGTCACGGAACTCCATCAGCAGCTGGGTGTTCTCCGCCACCTTAAAGCCTGACATGTTTGCCCTGCAGTCAGCAGCAGCACCCTAGCACAGGTGATGGCAAGCTGAAGTATATTCCTGTCAAGTTCCCTCACCGACATGCGACAGGCGGAATTGGGCAGAACGCCAGGGTCGTACCAGAGTGTTTCTGCTTGCGCAATTGCATGCATGTACATGTGCGGGTTTTGACAAGTGCACAGTACAGATGTCGTCATGCAAACAGGTGTGCATGCTTGTACATTTGCCTTCGAGAACCCACCCCCGCCACAGCCATGCCCCGCCACCAGCCATGAAGGGGGGCACATTTTAATTTGGCTGCCCACCTAAAGGTGTTCAGGATGCCATAGTTCGTCTCTAGCAACTGGGCGATGGGTCCATCTACTATGAGGCTCTCGCTAGGGCTCGCTGCTGCTGTGCCTGCTGCCGGGGCGCCGGAACTCCCCGGCGGCTGCGACCCTGGCGGAAGAAAGGGCGGCGGCACGGTGCCTGGCACGGGGCCACCCACTCCTGACACGGGCTGCACAGGGCAAGTGAGACGCAACTGCTCTCAGCAGCCCCAGGCAACAGACGCCGGCTTCAGGTGGGAAGGCGAGGAGCTAATGCGTGCAGGCAAGGGACCCAACAGACGCTTTGGCATCACACACAACTAATCACAGTTGCCTGATGTGTCCATGCAGCTTGCATCCCTGATCTGCTGCACACGACATACTACGGTGACACACAGGCAAGCCTGCGGGCGTCGGCCAGCGCACCAGCGGCATGGGCATCAATGGCGGCTTGGCCCCCGCCGGCTTCTTGGCGGCCATCCCCATGGGCCCCTTGCCTCCCCCTCCCTGCTCCAGCTTCCGCTTGCGCAGCATCTGCTGGTGCAGGGTCCACTTGCAGCGTAGGGCAACGTCGCGGACGCTCTTGCGCGGCAGCATTGCCGCCAGCTTGACGTAACGCTGCAGCGCGTCATAGCGCTCGGGTGGGAACCGAGCTAGATGCTCCTCCAGCGTCCGCTGCTCATCTTCGCTCCAGTCTAGGGAGATGTGCCAGCCTGCTGGGCCGGCTAGACCAGCCATGCCGTGGGCGGCCAGCGCGGCCATGCCAGGAGCGGCCAGCACCATGCCTGGAGGGGGCTGCGGCAGCTGCATGCCGAAGCCCCAGCCGCCTTGGAACGCCAGCGGCTGTAGATGTGACAAAGACAATCTTGACTAGGGTGTAACGAGTGGTTGGAGGTGTGATCACAGGTAACAGAGGTCGCCAGTAGGACGAACAGTTCCCTACCTAGGAAGGCGTCGCGAAGGGCCTGGTGGCGTACGAACAGTTGATGCTGCCCTGTGAAACACACCAAGGCCTCACCGCCTTCTCACACCCTCGCAAGGTTTCGATTTTGAAACGCTAAGCTTTGCTAGTGCAAAATAAGACCCACAGGGTATATAACACTACCTGGCAGTGTGTATGGGGGCCTGCAGAATAACTTTGCTGCCACTTGCGAGGCGATAAGTCTGACAACATATTACGCGACGTGACTACTCGAGCTTGAGGAAAATGGTACGAGTATGCGTTTGGTGCCAACTTCAATTCACACATTGCATCTCTTAGTGCACGAAACCATCATGATCCCCCATGACGCTATCACGCTCGAGCTCAACACCGACGTAGTCGAGTGGTGCCCCACCCCGGGCAAGCAGAGCTGGTTAGCCGTTGGAACCTATCAGTTGAACGAAGCTACGGGCGTCAGAGAAGGCCGCCTCTACCTCTTCTCGCTAACCGCAGAGCGCAAGCTCGAGCTGGTGGCGGCGCACGACATCTCAGGCATCTTTGACCTGCGCTGGCACCCACGACACGACAGCCCACTCATAGCTGCAGCACTGGCCGACGGCAGCGTGCGGCTGTTGGCGCTCGAGCAGGTCGCTTCCTGGCAGGAAGTGTGCTGTACTAAGCAACAGCCAGCGGCCATGGCTGTGTCACTGGATTACTCCAGGCATCAAGGGCAGGAGGGCTCCACTTTGGCAGTCAGCTATTCAGATGGCACCTTGCAGCAGCTGCAGGTGGGTTCACTTCACTGGGTATTACTACTTGCTACTTGTTTGGTGATGGTGGCAGAGGGAACAGAGGAAAGCTCGGGGCGAGCTGTTCTGACATAAAGTAGTCATGTTCCGCGCCTGCTTGCATCAGATTGATCCTGACATTTTCGCGCCACACTGGCCCGTGCCTAGCATCATGCCTGGACCTGGAAAGGCACTGCAACCATGAGCTGTGACCCCCCCTTTACACGCCACTTCTGTCGCTCACCTGCCCCCATGCCCTCCACAAAGCACCCTCTCAAATGCTTAGCCTTCCCCAAGCCGCACCCGCCTCACCAATCACCCTCCTTCACTGAACACCCGTTAGAATGCCGCCCAGTGTGCAGCCAAGTTGACATAGGGGGTTCCGCTACAGGTCAAGTTAAAAAGAACCCCCTCGAGGGGTGTCAGGGTTGGAGCTACCAGTTTTCGGTCATGTGCCAACCTCCAGTGTGGAGGCAGCCCATGGCAGCATGCGTTCCACCCAGTGTGTGGAACAACCGCCGGATGCGCCCCACTTCCCCTCCCTACAGGCCATGCCCACATCCCTAGTCAGCCTTCTCCACTGGCGCGCCCACGACCTGGAAGCCTGGGCAGCAGCCACGGACCACTGGCAGCCTGCCCTCATCTTCTCTGGTGGCGATGACTGCGCCTTTAAAGTGTGGGACACTCGGCAGGGCGTTGGTGCCCCCGCCTGGGTCAACAGGAGAGCCCACGGGGCGGGGGTGTGCTGTGTGGCAAGCGGCCCTTGGCAGGAGCACCTGGTAGCGACTGGCAGCTACGATGAAAAGGCTCGCCTGTGGGACCTCCGCAATGCCAGCCAGCCGCTGCACATCGCTGAGGTGTGTGTTTGTGATTACACAAGATGACACATAGCGCATGGGGTTTCTAGCCTGGCATGCAGGGCCTGCAAGGAGCTCAGTGCTTGCCTAGCCTAGCCTAGCCTAGCCTAGTCCAGTCCACTTTTATACTTGGTGGGCGTGCTGCGGGGGCTTGAGCATGCTGCACCAGGGCACGGAGGTAGCAGGTCCACTCAGACACCCCACAAGGATGTCATCCCCAACTGGAGACCCAATACACATGTTCAATATCTCCGTTGT
Source organism: Parachlorella kessleri (assembly GCA_001598975.1). Taxonomy (NCBI): domain Eukaryota; kingdom Viridiplantae; phylum Chlorophyta; class Trebouxiophyceae; order Chlorellales; family Chlorellaceae; genus Parachlorella; species Parachlorella kessleri. Next base: position 5,987 of record BBXU01001503.1, on the reverse strand, counting down.
TTGCAGGTGGCCACGGGCGGTGGCGTGTGGCGGCTCAAGTGGCACCCGACCGACCCCCACCTGCTGCTTGCGGCCTGCATGCACGCCGGCTTTGCCGTGCTCCGAGCAGATGCGGCGGCAGGCAGCGTAACAGTTGCTGAGGAGTACCCGCACCAGAAGACCCTGGCCTATGGCGCGGACTGGTGTAGGGAAGTGGGGGCCGAGGGGGACAGCACTGTGGCTACCTGCTCGTTCTATGACCGGCTGGTGCATGTCTGGAGCCCGCACATCAAGGCTGCTGTGTAATGCATTGCAGTGGCACGAGCACAGCTCCTCGCAGAACAGGGTGTGACGCTTCCATGGCACCTCTATCAGGAAAGCATGAGGCAATGTATCGCAAAACTTCCCGGAAGGAGAAGAGGGGGTACCATCAGGCCCAACAATGCTCAGTGCTGTATAGTGCAGTGATACATGTGAAGGAAAAACTTCATTCGCACCAAAGCCAACGGGGAACAGCCTACACGTCTATCCACTGTCACTGGAATTAAGCCTGCCACAGCTACCGCAAGCGCGTAACAGCCGATGTCTAGCACAAGCACTGTTGTATGACAACACCAGCCGAGGACCCAGCTTCCTGCCTGCCCCGCGCCTCATCACTTGTAGCTAAAGCTCCTGTTGCCGCTGCGCGGCATGGTCCCGCTGCGCTTTCCCCCCTTGACTGCGCTCAAGTCCAGCTCTCCGTAGGGGTTGAATTTGCCGGCCGGCATCCTCGGCTTCTCATCGTCCCTGCCGCGGCCGCGCCCGCCCCGACCCCGGTCTCCCCCCCTGCCGCCCCGGCCCCTGTCGCCCCCGCGACCCCGGCCACGCCCGCGGTCGCCGCCCCGGCCCCGGCCCCGGCCATTGCCCCTCCCGCGGTTGGCGCCGCCGCTGGAGACCAACCCCAGGTCGAAGCGGCTGCGAGCTTCCTCCGGGTCGAAGCCGCGCTCTGCCTGCTGCGCCGCTTGCTGGGCCTGCTTTGCGCGCTGGTCTGATCGACCCGCTGGCTGCTGCTCCTCCTCCTCCGCGCCGCTGCTGCCTGCAACGATTTTGAGTCACTCGGCCAGCTGAGGACCAAGTGCGCCACGCAGACACAAGCGAAGATACCTGTCCGCTGTAGCAGCTGATAGATGCAACAGCGGCAGCAAGCACCTCTGCACTACTAACAGATGGATGCCTGTCCGCTGTCGCAGCTGATACGTGCAGCAGTAGGCGTGACTCCACTTTACCTACACATAAACCCATTGCACAACCATGACTCGCTCCCCCAGCCCCAGCTCCTTTAGAGTGCGGTTTAACCAGAGCCAGACCCACGATGACCCCGCCTTCCCTCACCGCCCACAAACATAGAGTAACGATGACTCACCCTCCAGCCCCAGCTACAGGGTGCGCGTCCGCCGCAGTCAGACCCACGATGACCCCGCCTTACCTCACCACACATAAACATAGAGTGAGCATGACTCACCCTCCAGCCCCAGCTCCTCCAGGGTGCGCTTCAATCAGAGCTAAACCCTAAGCTACTTGACCCCGCCTTAGCCCACCGCCCACAGACACATTGCACGACCATGACTCACCCTCCAGCCCCAGTTCCTCCAGGGTGCGCTTGAGGCGCTTCTCCTGCCGGGCGCGCTTGCTCGGCCGCTCGCCGCCTCCCTCCCTGGCCCCTGCTGCTTCCTCTACATGTAAGATCTCGGACACGGAGCCGCCCTCGTCGGCCTGCCGCTGCCCCTGCCCAGGGTCTACCCGCGACCGCGGCCGCGGGAAGCCGCGCGGGGCGCCCCTGCCGCGGCCCCGGCCGCCGCCGCCGCCCCGGCCGTAGCGCTGCGAGACCGGCAGGGGCAAGTACTCTGCCAGGTCGGCAGCCCCGGGGGCCATGCCGTCACCGGTTAGTCGCGGGTGACTACCACCCTGCTGTGCCCTGCCGCCCCCGCTGCTGCCCAGCCCTGGTGGCTGGCCCCCCACCTCTAGAGGCTGCTGCTGCTCCTTCTCCCTCGTACATGTGTCCGCAGGGCCATGGTCCCCCGCTTCATCTTCAGCCATCATGGCTTCTATCGCCGCCCGAATACCCGGCCGCTGCGCTCGCTGAGCCGCGGCCGCTGCCGCCGCCACAGCAGGCTCATCAGCAGGCAGCTGCTTGCCTTCTGCGGCACGCCGTGCCTGCTGGCCGTGCTCTGCTGCTGGGGACGTGGCAAAGGCAAAGGGCAGCACAAAGCCTGCCTTGAGCGAGCTAAGAGTGGGCGTGGCAGCACTGAAAGACCCCCCACCACTGCCTCCAAGCATGCCGCCAAACGCAGACGCTGAACCTGCCGCCAGCATTGGTCGAGCCCGTGACTGCTGCCGCTGCTGCTGTTGCCGCGACTGCCCCTGTATATCCTGTCCCTTCTGCCCCTCATCATGCCGTTCCAGCACCGGCTGCTGTTGTAGCTGCTCAGCAGCACCCTGGTCGTCCGCCCGCTGCGCCTGCTCAGCCTCAGCAGGCACAGCGCCCTCCCGGCCTGCCCCTGAAGCTTCTGCGCCAGCTGCTGGCACCGGGGCAGCTGCTCCCAGGGCCGGACCTGATCCCAGATATCCACTGATACCCCCTGCGCCAACCCCGCCGCCGCCCAGCGCCAGCGGCTTCACCGCCCTGGGCTGCAAGCTAGTACGGGCGCTTGCGCCAGGCTGCGTCCCACCCTGCGTGGAGCCGCGGCTCGCTGCCACCACTCCTGCCGCCGGCTCCGTCGCCGATACCGCCACTGGCGGTGGCACAGGCGCTGCCGTCGGCACTGGCGGGGCGACCGCAAGCAGTGCCGCTGCCGGCGCTGCCTGTGCTAGCAATGGCTTCACTGCCCGTGGCTGGAGCGCCCTGGGCTTCAGCTTGAAGGCCGCCACGTCACCAGCCACAGGGGCAGCAGGCTCAGCGGGCGCACCCACGGCTGCTGGCGCAGCTGCTTCCGCTCCTTGGCCCGCATGTCCACCCGCCCCCGCCCCTGCTGCTGCCGCCGCCTGCTGCTGATGCTGCTGCTCCTGCCGCTGCTGCTTGGCATCTGCCGCTGCCTGCCAGGAGGCCCGCCTCATCGCAGCATACTCTGAGGACCGAGCCACTGCTGCCTGCGGTCAAGGAATACCCTTGTCGGCCCAGTATACCCATACTTCCTCTCTGATCTCATTACCTGCCACCCTAAATAGATAGGAGCCATCAAGGTTGCACAGGGGCAGGTGAGCTGGCAGGTTGTCCTGCACCAATGCCCTGGGGTTTGCCGGCTGGCCACAATAACAAACCCATGCAGGACCAACAAGCCATGCCAGCGCAGGTGCTGCATGCAGCTTGGTCAATCTCGGCGTCCTCCATCGGCGTAATTCAAGACCTATGGCGGCTCCCAAGTAAGACTGGTTATGAAGACCTCATGGTACCTTGATGGCATCTAGTGCCTCCGCAGCCCGCCTGGCAACGACAGGCGCGCCTCGCCCCAGGGCACGGTGAACCTGCAGACTTAGCAGATGCACAGTCCAGCAGAGCACAATACCATGATCTGCTCCAAAGACCCACACTCCACAGCATAAGACAGACAGTGCTGGGACATGGACAATGCAGCCTCTTGACACAGCAGAAGGGATGATGGGACCTTGTATCACCATTTACATCTCAGATAACAATGGCAATGAGTAGATAAATCACGCTAGTATGAGGACACCTCAGGGGCGCATAACATTCAAGGGCCGGTCCCAACAGTAATGGGAGTTGCTGTCGCTTGCGAGTGCCCCAAGGTGATGGGTTGCGCGATACGGGCAGGAGGGGGGGGGGGGTCGGGCGTCGCCCGGGCAGTACAAAATTCTCAGGCACAGCCTGCGCTCGGCTGCTCAGATTCTGGCTCTAGTCTAGTCTAGTCTAACAGCGTACCGCCACCTGACCATGCTGAGTCCCCCAAGTGGGGCCAACCAAAAGCCAGGATGTACTATGCCCACAAACCACAAGATCCAAGTACCAATTCTTAATGGCATGCACCACCCCGTCCGGATTCTGGCTTTGACATCTATTATTCACAGGGCACTCTCCCCAGCCGACGCCTAATGCTTGAAAAATGCCTGCAGGAACCACCCCACACACAGTCACACACCCCACCTGCGCGATGGTGGTGGGGAGGGCCTGCGCCAGCTTCACCAGATTTGCCCTGGAGAGTACATAGCCAGTGCTCTCGTCCTCCTGCCGCGCTACGCCGTCCCGCCAGCTGTACAGCCCTGCAGGACATGCCAGTGGTACTCCTCAGCACTTTGTATTATATATCAGTGCAGCACTTTGTTTCGCAGCCAACCGTCCCGCCAGCTGTGCAGCCCTGCAGGACACACCTGCGCACTCCTCAGCCTTTGGCAGCACCTTAATATGTATTGCTGCAGCACTGGTCTCATGCCACACCGTCCCGCCAGCTGTACAGCCCTGCAGGACATACCTGTGTACTTCGCCGCCGACTACCAATACGTACCAAAGACCTACTGGCTCAGCTCTCAAGCAAGACACAGAGCGTAACTGCATACGACCCTGTCAGAGCCCAGTACATTCGTACCCCCTCTCTAATCGCATTGCCTGCCACCCATAAAAAGTACAGCCAGTACAGCAATGTCCCCATGCCGGACTGTCCCGCCAGTTGTACAGCACAGCAGGGGCAGTGCTTGGCAGCAGTTTACATCAGGCCCAAAGCATCACCGCCATGCCTCTCAAGCACCTTCTTTGCCAATAACACGCACCGGCAAAGGCTGCCGCCTGCTCATCATTCAGGGGTGTGTCAATCTTGCCGAGCAGTGTTAACCACGAGTCGGGGCGCAGCAGCTCCTTCTCATAGCGCAGCAGGCACAGCCTGCACAGCACGGAATCCAGCCGGCAATGCTTATGGGTGCACCTTGGTCCAGGCCCCGCCCTGCTCGCCACTACCAATAGTGCGACCGGACAGCCTGACATGCAAAGCGCGGTCTGCAACTCCACTACCTGCCGGGCACAAGAGCAGCATCTGGCGGGTCCTACCCAGGGCAAGCAGGGAACAGCCACAGGCAGCAACTGATCAGCCAATGGGGGAACCAATTTCTCTCTTATTTCATTATATTTCACAATCAAATGATGATTTGAGATGGAAATGCACGTGACAGGAAGGGGTCAGATAGCAGTGTGGCGGGTGCTAGCTGCGTCAAAAAGCAGGCAGAAGTAGAAAGGGAGACAAGCTGCAAGCACACAAAGGATGACTTGATAGATTAGAAGTCTCACCTGCGGCTGCGCTCCAGCACGGTGCCGAGGGCGCCCGCGGGGCACCCCGGCGGCAGCGGCACCCGCAGCTGCTCAGGCACGCGGTCGCCCCGGGCAGCAAGCTCCACCTGGAGGGGGGGGGCACAGCAGGAGCTCAGCATGGGTAGCAGACAAGAGGGGCACGGGACATGCGGTCGTCCCGGGCAGCTGGCTCCACCTACAAGGGGAAGATATGGGGGGCGGGGCGGGTGGTAGTGGGGTAGGGTGGTGGTGGGTGGTGGTGGGTGGGGGTAGCAGGGTCGCCGTGAGAAAGCAGAAAAGCAGGGAACGAATGTGCTGCTGAGCAGATAGATCCACCTGCAAGGAGGGGGGCGTCAGCGGGGGGGGTAGCAGGGGCGCCGTGAGAAAGCCAGAAACGTCTGGAAGTGGGGATGTGATTGCTCCTGGGCAGCGAGCCCCGCCTGCTGAAGCAGAGACTCAGCAGGAGGCTCAGCGTGGGTAGCGGGCGGGAGGTGCGGCGCCGCTCAGGCCGCCCTGCAGCAGCAGGCTGGCTCCATCCGCAAAGAGGCACAAAGCAGCAGAGGGAAGGACATAGACAGGCAATTGGGTAATCCAGCCGCAGCAAGTCTGTTCACCTGGGCGGAACCTGAGACGGTGTAGGTGATGGTGCAAACAAGAGTGGCACCTGCTATATCCGCCTGCGCCATCGTCTTCTATAAAAACCATCCCTCCTCGGTGCGTAATGGTTGACTCATTGCCA
>BBXU01001502.1:0-28358 GCA_001598975.1 Parachlorella kessleri | reverse complement strand
AGGCTCTTGAGCCACCCTTGGCAACAGTATGAATACCAGCAGCAACTTGAAGCCCAAGCATGGGGTGTGATCCCGGGCTGTTGCCTACCCGGAGGTACCCAGGAGGAACCACAGACCGGATACCGAGCAAAGGCCATAATGGGCAGGCAGCGCAGGCAGCGCAGGCCTCTGCTTGGAGCAGGGCCAGGCCACACTCCTAGCAGAAGAGCTCCCCCTCGCTTCCTCTACGCACCTCGAACAACTACTGCGCGAGCTTACAAAACCATGCTGCACAGCACAAGCGGCCGGCCGGCCGCTCACCTTAAAGCCGCAGTACCCAAAGCAGCAGTACCTCAACTGCAATACCTTGACCCGCCTACCTTGAAGCCGCAGTAATGGTCCAGCAGGTAGGCCAAGCCATGCCCTGGGAACTCGAGCACCCGGGCCGCCTGGCCGGTGTCAAACATGTTGACCACGTAGATGCCAAAGTCGCGCTGCAGGAGGGCAGCAGGCGGGCAGCTGTATTGAGAAAGTTTATGCAAAGGGGATCTTAGCTTGGTTCCACAACGCAGCACAGGAAGGGGGCAAGGGAAGGAGCAGCCGCCTGGCACCCAATTAACGAAGACAAAACACCCCAAGGAGCCCACCTGCGGGGGTTCGGCACTGGTCCTAGGGTTCAGGCTAAGTGTTTAGGGGTCAACCAGGCCGGGATTCACGGTTTTGGAATTTTCGAGCGGTCTCACCTGTAACCAGACGATGTCGCTGTCGGCCCCGTGGAGCACCTTGACAACCCCGGGGTCGGCAAACACCGGGCCCAGCACTTCCCCTGCGGGGCACATACAAGCACTCATATGCCGCCAGCGTGGCAGCCCGGAAGCATAAAGGGTACCTTCAGGACGAGGGTAGGGGGGCATAGCAAGTCCTGCTGCTTACACAGCTGCAGCAGGGCTTGTACGAGAGGCGAGCTCAGTCCAGGGGGCGACTCAGCTCTGCAGCAGCTGGCAAGCTCACAGTGCAGCGCTCCCACACGGCTTTGGAATACAGGAGGAGTCCCGGGTCATCCAGCCAGAGTTCTGTCAAGTTGCTCTTGCAGCATGCCTTGCACGCATGCTTCGGGCAGGCCACCCCCCCGGACCAAGGCATCACCATTCGTGAAACTGATGCTGCGGGGGAAAGATACCCTGCACAAGGCCCTTACCTAGGTGGCTGCGCAGGGCTAAGGCATCCACAATCATATCCTCCGCCCTGGTCGAGATCTGCATGCCACGTCAGCGAGCAGCCAGACAGAATCAGATACCTGTGTATCCAGACATCCATGTCCTCGGCCTTAACTGAGAGCTGCAGGCCACAACAACGAGCAGCCAAACGGTACCAGACACCCGTAGCATCCCCAGCAACCGACCCGACAACCCCTGTGCCAGAGTGAAACATCCACAAGCACCCAAAGACCCAATGCATATGCCTCTTTCTAATGGGACCCTCCCATCAACACCTCCCAAGGATAGCAATCCAACGGGTTGAAGGGGTGACAGAGAACTGCGCTTTCGCACATACTGTACAAAGGCTTTGACAGAAGATAACTTGCTGATGTGATCCAACTCCAGTATGCCGGTACCGCACCAATAACCCACATAACTCAGGCAGCAAACCCTTGGAAAGGGTGACATGCATGAAGTAGTACGATCAAGCTCCCACACAAATGCAACACAACTCAATATACGTTACAATCCCCAGCTCTCACAGACAACCCACCCACATGGATCAAGCAGCAAGATCACCACGCAAGAGTGCAGACCATGCCAAATGGCCAGTAACGCTCCAGGGAATATCACAAAACCCCTCACCTAGATCAGGCAGCAGAAGCCCTGGAAGGACGGGTATGAGTGGGCCTCCAGGCCCACCGCGTCATGCATGACTAATGCTCACTGACGCTTAGGGGACATTACAAAGCCCACTCACCTGGATCAGGCAGCAGAACCCCTGGAAGGACCGGTATGAGTGGGCCTCCAGGTCAACTGCAATCTCCTGTGCCGCCGCCAGCCGCTCAGCGGCAGCGCACAAAGCGGGCAGGGTGTCAATGAACTCAAAGGGGGTGGCGTCGAATGCGGCGGGGAAGCGGGGCGGCCCCGCTGGCGCCAGCTGGGACGGGGCGTAGGCAAGCGCGTCCAGCCGAGAAGCCAGCGGGTGGGGAGCGCTGCAGGCAAAGCGTGGTGTGGGGGTTGGGGGTTGGCGGTTGGGGAGGTGAAGGAGGATGTAAGGTTACTGGGAACGCAGCAGGCCATGTGTGCGGAGTCACAAGTAGAGGCAGTTGCTCGCGGTAATGGCAGCCGCTGAGAACAGCGACCTCCAACTCAGAACATCGTGCAGCGAGGCGGCGGGGAAATGCTGCTGGTCTCCGCGCTTTGCATGTGTCGGGCAGCGTAGCCGAGGCCCATGCTGCCTCGGGTCAAAGGCAGACCTGCCACCCACACCATGGCCTCTCAAACCCTTCACTCAACACAATAAGAAGAAAATAGTAAAATAATTCGATAGACATGCTCCCCAAGTGAACCTCCCGGGCAAACCACATGCCACGGTTGTCCCCCACGGCGCCCTGCTGCCGCGTCCGCCATTACAAAGTAGTGGACCACAGGTGACATACTGCTGGTCCACTCAGCCAAAGCAACCCCACCTGCCTCTGCTGCTGCCGGTGTGTACCAAAGGAGAGCATACAAAAGTGATAGGGGACCACTGGTGACGGACTGCTGCTCCAGTCAGCCAAAGCAACCCCACCTTTGCCACCCTTCCCCACCACCTCCGCTGCTGCCATTGTGTACCGAGAAAGAGCGTACCAAAGTCATGGCATGCTGCTTTAACATCTTGATATGTAGCCCACCTGCCATCCTCCCCCACGGCTTCAGCTGCTGCTGGGTACACTAGGCCTCGAGCAATGAGGTGCTCCACCCGGGGTCGATAGGGGGCGTTGGAGTTGTCTATCTTGTCAGCAAACGAGTCCTGCACAGAGCAGTCAGGACCCAAGAGTTGGTCACCAGGTGGCTGAAGCGTCCGAGCGTGCCTTGTGGGCAATAGCACAGAGTGGCAAGAGCTGCACCTGCACCTGCCATGCCACAAGCCCAGCCGTGTGCGGGGTCAACCCAGCCTGGCTAGCATGGTGTGGCCTAGCTACAGGGCTCCTGCCAGCTTCACTAGCGTGGTCCCAGCGTGGCTAGCGTGGCCAAGCCAGCACCTCACGAGGGGTCAAGCCTCGCTGGCGGGGTAGAGCCTCTTGACAAGATCAAGCTTCGCTGCTCTGGCCAAGCTGGCCTCGCTAAAAAAAGAGAGGAGTCGAACCTCCAGCCTCACAGTTGCAAGGCCCACATGTCAACATCCGTCACAGCAGCTTGGCGGTTGGGATGGTACATGATGTTCCTGGTTTACCACAAACAATCGTGCTTTGAAGCTCACCTGTGGCCTGGAGGCCAGGTGGGAGTCCATGTAAGAGATGAAGCCCCCGTTTGCCTTGGCCCGCTTGCTGGTAGCCATGCTCGCAGTGTGCCCAGGGCCTGCTGCTCCCTGCCCCGCTGATGCTGCTGCCTCAGGCGCCTGCAAAAGGCAGCCGGCTGGCATTGAGGGGGTGAAGAGCAATGAAAAGAATCGGGCGGCCCCCTGACGCCGCGTGGTCCCACACATCGTAGGTGTAAACCAGCCACCACTCACTCATCCACCTTGGAGGGCGCGTGGGTCAATACTCTGGAGCTCCAAAAGCAACAGGGATTGCCACACCCAGGACCCCCTAAAGGAATGTGGGGGATTACTGGGCATGAGGACCCTAGGAATCCCCTGCCAGCGCTTGCCGCATGCAACCCACCAGGGCAGTCACGTTTACAACACACCACAGCTCCTTGTCCCGCCAGCACCCCATGCACTCACCCCTTCGGCGGCGGAGGCGCGCTTCTTCTGCTGCAGCGCCTGCCGCGCCCGGCACACCGCATCGTCAATCTTCTCGAAAGTTTCGTCCAGCAGCCCAGCCACCCAGTCTTTGGCGTCTTCTGGGTCTTGTAAGACCTCTAGGCTGGCACCTCCTGCTACCTACAGCACCCATTTTAGGGTGTAGGGTAGGGCGCCCGTACAAAGCATACCTTGCAACCATTCCTGTCCATCCAGAGGCCGTACCTCCCCTCCGTCTGCAGCGCCTGGCACCCATCACAACAGCAGTCGCTGTGCTGCAGCTTTCGAAACGGACTACACCATCACATAGTTGAGTGAGGCACGAGCGTCGCTGCACAACCCTGCCTGCAACGGTCCTCCGACAGACAACACACTCCAGCGTGCCAGGCTGAACCTCCTCACCGGCAAGGAAGTGAGGAGGGCACCGATGCGGCTCAGAAAGTCCTTATTCTTCTCTTTGTATTCTGGGAAGTTCTTATAATACTGCAGGCACAGGGTAAGTTCCTCCCTGGGGTGGTCCAGATGCACTAAGTTGCATGCAGGCATGCATCTCTTCCCAGCAGACCTCCTTGCAGTGACACCATGCACGTAGATTGTGTCAACATACGTGGTGTTCGCCCTCATATGGCAGCTCAACCGCATCCAAAGCTTTTGCAGCCCGCTCCAAGGCCTTGGCATCAGAAGCCCAGGCACCAGCCATGTTGTGCTAGCAGTAAGAATAAGAGGGAAATACAAATTAGAGCAGCCAAGGAGTCGCTGTTTTGGGGACTGGGCTACTTGCGCCCAGACTGGTCCACGCTCCCGCCCATAAAGTATCTTCCCATTCCTTTCAGATTCAATGCCCACATATTGCATAGCTTCCGACCCACGGCCATACTGCACTTTCTAGGTCCAAGGTAGTGCCGGCCAGGCAGCGGCAGCCATGGACAACACATGCTTTAAGCAGCGCACAGCCAAGCAGCCGGCGGCAGCAGTCTCTCATCGATCGCAGCGGCAGCAATGCAGCAGCCAATCGAGAGCTGCACGCCGCGCCATGCAACGGGTGCCCAGGCAGGCACCTACTGTCACTTGCAGCTTAAACAACACCGTGGGCACAACCCTGGGTAAGCCGATGCCTGTGATACGACTGTTGCAGTGACAGTAACGTTTGCTCTCAAACGCCAAGGACTGGCTGTGCCATCAGCCGGGCTGGGATTCTGGGTACTGGTTGCTACTGCTTCTGGCAGGCTGGCAAACAAACGGTAGTGGGAATAGAGCCTGGGTACTTCACTCTCCACAGCCTCCACTCTGGATATGCGAGTCTGCACATGCGCGCTCTGCCCATCACAGGATGTGCTTGTACAAAACTCCTGCGTGAATGCTTTGCCTGCAGCGAAGCCGGCCAAGCTCTCTGAGCGCGACACGCTACGGATGGGGATACCCAGCAAGGGCCGCATGGCGGAGGACACGCTGCAGCTTCTGAAGGTGACCATTTGGAATGGCAGCGTCTTCTGCATGGGTGCAGCAAGCGTGAGGGAGCGTGGCCGGAGACTTTGGAGGCTCATGAGGCAGCGAAGGCCATATGCCTTTGTGTGTGATGTGTATTTGCACTTGAGGGGGAGTGCAGCGCAGGCCTGCCAGACACTCTAGTGTGCATGCCATTAAGAACTGCTACTTGGATCTTGTGGTTTGTGGGCAAAGTACGTCCTGGGTTTTTGTTGGCCCGCTTGGGGGCCTCACGGCAGCATTGTCAGGTGGTGGTACGCTGTTGGACTAGACTAACTAGACTAGACACTTCAGGGTGGCCATGCTTGCCTGAGCAAGGGCCAGACGGGTTCCTGAGAGTCAGTCATGTCTGGGAACCCTGGGGTGAGGGTTTGTGGGGTGCACAACATGTTGCGGAGTTGGGAGGTCCATGTTCCACAGGTTCGCTAGTAATGCTGCCCATAAAGTTGGCTCCGGCTGTGCTTGCAGGATTGCCAGCTGAATGTATACAAGCCCAACCCTCGCCAATATGTGGCGGCCATACCGCAGGTGTGCAGCGTCTCCTGCTTGCGACGCATGAGCCCGAATTGCGTACTGGTTCTTTGGTTGACAGTGGGCCAGGATGCTGGTGTTGTTGCCAGGATGTACCCTGTTGCATGCACCACCCTGAAATGCATGTTGTGGAACGGTGTGTATCCGCAGCTGTTTATGTTGTTCTTGTATCCATGTGGCATATCTAGCTCTTGGTTGCAGCCGCCTGGGCTGGAACTATGTTTCAGTGAGAGGCAGACTGGTGCTGGAAACAAACTTAATCGTGTCCGGTATTATCCATGTTTTACATGGATAAGCCTCTGCATTTTCGCTTCTCCAATGTAGCTCCTCCATTTCTGAATGGAGTATCTCCCTTCTCCATAAACTCCTCCAATAAAAATGGAGGCTTCTACACGCGAAGCACGCAGAAATCCTCCATTATTGATCATTCACAAGAAGTCCAATGACTGTGACATTCGATTGTCCCTGCTTGCCTGCAGCTGCCCGGGCTGGAGGTGTGGTTCCAGCGGGCGACTGACGTGGTGCGCAAGCTGGTGTCTGGCGACATCGACATTGGCATCGTGGGCTACGACATGCTCAAAGAGATCGGTGAGCGAGGCCACCTGCATGTTTAGCGTAGTCACTCTGTGCCCTTGCTGTTCCAGTGTGCTCCGCTGTTGGTCACACGGTACAAGCACAGTACCGCACATATCACACTTGCAAACCGCTAGCCTGCTGCTGCACCCCGGGCTATGCTTTGTTGTTGCGGTCTTGACTGACACCTGGTTGGATTTGGATACTCTACTGCTGGTGTTGACGGCTCAGACCTGCTGGTGCTGCACATTGCACTGCGCTTTGGCTTCCCATTTCCGCTCTCCTTTATATGATCACTGTATTAGCCAGGGTACCCCATTTGGTCTGCAGGTGACGATGACTCAGACCTGCTGGTGCTGCACGAAGCGCTGCGCTTTGGCTCCTGCCACCTGGGGCTGGGCGTACCGATGACAGGGCGCTTTGCTGGCGTAGAATCCCTAGATGACCTCCGGGCCATGGGCTGGAGCGAGCAGCAGCCGCTGAGGTGCGTGGGTGGCGGTCAAGGGGTGCAGGTGTTTTTGGGTGTGTGTGTGGGAGAGGGGGGGTGGGGGGTCGGCGGGTTCGGGGGTCTGGACAGCATGCTGTGCTTGCCAAGCGTGGGTGTCATGACTCAAGCCGCACCCTGGTGACGTGCTATACTCCAAACCCGTGCTGCACCCGCCCTGCTTGCTTGTGGGCAAAGGGCAGTGGCGGCGAACCCCACCCCGGGCAAAGTTATGCAAGTTGTGTCATGCCTGCTGTGCCCTGCAGGGTGGTCACCGGCTATCACAACCTGGCCGTGAAGTAGCACACCCCCGGGCCGTCGCATGCTGTTAAAATTGCGTTTGTCGTGCCATGCCTGCTGTGCCTGCAGGGTGGTCACCGGCTATCACAACCTCGCTCGCAAGTACTTTGCCGAGAAGGGCTTTGAGCACGTGGTGCTGCTCAGCGCAGACGGTAGGCATCAGCGCTTACTGTGACCTTCTTATACCAATTCTGGTGTGATGGATTATTCCACCTCTCTTCCTGTTGGCCGTGCCAGTCTTGTCAGCCGCCGCACGGGCTTTCAGGAAGTCATGGGGGCCTTCTGACACGACCTTCGATGCTCATGCACCCCCCGTTAGCCTCCATTCTTCACCCCCATGTGTAGGTGCCTTGGAAGCTGCCCCCGCCATGGGCTCTGCGGACATTATCCTTGACCTCATCAGCACTGGCGTGACCCTGCGAGAGAACAATCTTAAGCAGATCGAGGTGTGTGGTCAGCGATGCTGTACCTTCACACCAGCAAACAGTCGTGGGCAGCTAACCAGTACGACCTGGACTTGGCATGGTACGTTTGTGATGTGGCGCTGCTTTGTCCTTGCTAGGTGCGTGGCTGCCAGATTGAACTGAGTGACCGAGCTGGGGTCAGGTCCAAGCAATGTCAGAAGGGGGTATGGAGTTTCTCCATCCCCGCACATCAGCAATCGTCTGGCGGCTGGTCCGCATCACATCTATGCATCATGGCTGGGAAACAGCAGCATGCCTTGGTTTTAATGTTTCTGCAGGGCGGCACCATCCTGCAGTCTGAGGGAGTGCTGGTTGCCAACAGGAGGAGCCTCTTGGAGCGGAAGGTGTGTCGAGCGCGGGGCGGAAGATAACAGATCGAAATGCCACTGTGGAGTGTATTGCTATGTGTTGATGAGTCATGCAGGGATACTCTTGGTGGGCACCCCCGTGTTCCATGATCTTGGCTAATGGGCTTGGTTAGTCATGCCGCAGTTGCATGAACCATGTTGGGCTTCCACTCGTCCCAAATGGCTGCGAAGCCGCTGGATTGCCAGACACAAGCACTGCTCTCCAGCATACCATGACGTTACTTCTGGAGGGCCCGGTGACGTCAGCCACGTGTTTAGAAACGTGCAACGTGACTAATCAACTGCCCTGCCATGACTCATGCAGGGCCTTCTGGATGCCGCCCACGAGCTCATGGAGCGCCTGGAGGCCCACCTGACGGCCGAGCAATTCTACAGCGTGATCGCCAACATGCGCGGCAGCAGCGCGGAGGAGGTGTCGGCGCGGCTGCTGCAGAACTCCCTGCTGCGGGGGCTGCAGGTGGGGTGGCCAAGTGGGCGACTGGCTAGTTTGGGCAGCTAGGGAGGGGTGGGCGATGCTGTGCCGAGCCAGGGCTTACCAGGGGAACCATGTTCGCCAGGTGGACTGTTGAGGGTCACGTGCTGTAAGTTGGTAGTGGGTAGTGCATAGCAACGAAGACGAGGGCAGTCGGGCCTTCTTAATCCGTGGGGACACACTTTTGGCATGAAATGAGGGCACCCTCCTTCCTACCATTGACCCGCTTTCCTGGGTTCGCTGACAAATCTCCACCCAGGTTTCTATTAGCATGGGTGGCAGGTAGTGCGAACAGGGAGTGAGCTGAGCTGGACCGACAGGGCTGGATGCAGAACGTGCCTGAGTCTTGCCTGAGTGCTGATCCAGTAGTTCTCTCCCCTAGAAAAGCTAAGGCCACTGGGAGAGGAGGGGCAGCTGAACTGAAGCAGGGGTAGTTGAGAACAAGGGCAAGCCTGAACTGAAGTTTCTATTTCCTGCTGCAGGGCCCCACCATCAGCCCCATCTACGTCCTCAACGGTGACGGCACTGCGGCAGAGCACCACTACTTTGCAGCTGTGATCTGCGTGCAGAAGAAGCAGCTGTATGCGGCCGTCAAAGAGCTCCGCAAGGCGAGTCTGCGCTGCGGGATTGTGGTTCTGGGTGGTCGATAAACGGGTACCTGTAGGTAGTTTGTGATATGGGCTTTTAGTGTCTTTTGTAGGGCTGGATGGCAGCAGCGCAGGCTCTACAGTGCTCCTTGCAAGCATTGCGCCAGACACCCCTGTCTCGATATCTATTTGGGCTTTCTTGCCTGCAGATTGGCGGCAGCGGCGTGCTGGTGCAGCCGATGACGTACATCTTCAACGAGGAGCCGGAGCGGTGGACGCAAGTGCTGCAGCAGCTGGGCATTGACAACTGGCAGCGACCTGAGTAAAGCACCTGGCTTGCTTACGTCTCCAGAATCCCAATGTGTCATTGTAGCTCATGGTGCTGCTTTGTAGCTGCTAGAAGACCGCTTGCTCAGCCCTGCTGGCGTGGAGCAATGCAAGATGCGCCACGTGTTTTGCTTGTAGCTGCCTTGCACACATTCTTGCTATCGTTATTGATTGTGTCACCTTAGTCTGTTGGCTTAGGTGCTGAAAGTCAGGCAACATAGGTCTGATATGTTATTGCATGGCTTGGCTGTGCTTGGGCAAGCACTTGCTGCCGGGCAGGCCAAAGCGGGGCAGGCGTTTTGTAACCGGCGTAGAAGCAGGAACACAGGTGTGCGACAGTCGACACTGATAACCATGATGAGGGAAGCAGCAAAACCCAGGAGGCAGGAAATGGAGCATGGTATAGCCAGCTGATATGGCAACCTGTCCCTCTTGCCTAGACAAATAAAGTTGTACTTGTATAGCTTGCTAGGCAAGAGTAGTTGCCCTCTTGATCAGGTTGACAAAGTATACCTGAGCAAGTGGCTGCCAAGGGGGAATGCAATACGTGAGTACACAGCGACGACATGTAATCAATCTACTGATAACATTCATGGTACATCAGCCTAAGCCTCCTCATTGAGCACATCCCTAATAGCCACCACATCCGGGTGGTCTGGCCCCAAGTGTTTCTCCTGGATCGCCAACGCCCGCTCGAGCAGTGGTCTCCCAATGTCGTCTCGCCCCTGTGGCAGCACTGGGAAGCTGATTCACTTCACGGTGATGCGGCCAATAGTGAACTACTGTGAACTAATTCTGGAGACACGTGCCTCAAAAAAGGTGGGTTCACGAACACTTTGCAGGGCTGCAGAAGCAGTTATGACTTACAACCCGCTCCTGGTAGCCCATAAGCCTTGCTTTATCCCTGAATGCTGTTACTGGCAAGTCAAGTACCTGCTCAAGGTGTATGACGGCGATGTCTGTGAGTGTGTGTGCGACGTCGGGATGGTCTGGCCCACAGGCTGCCTCCCAGATTGCCAGTGCCCGCTCATAGAGGGGCAGCGCCCTGCCAGTGTCCCCCCGCTGCATCGCGACGGAGGACAAAGGCTGGTAAGGGTGCAAGACCATCCAAGGCAACTATATATATCCAAAAGCATAACCCAGAGCATAACTGGAGGCCCCCCTGTCACCACAACTCACCTCCCACTCTGGTTGCACGGCCAGCCACCATTAATTATATACCCAACAATCCCCTGGTCTGAGCACTGGTGCCATGGTGTTGGATGTGACAAGCCTGCTGGGGTTGCACAGCTGCTAGAAACAAACAATGATAAGGCTATGCTAGGATTCAAGCCAATGTAATTAGAGCAAGTGCCTTCTACCAAGCCCACTTAAAACAACACCACTGATAACACACCTGGTTATGTATGATAGCAAGGTTGGACAGTGCCTCAGCCACGTCAGGGTGTGAGGGGCCCAGCCGAGCTTCCCTTGCACGCAGCTCGGCCTCAAAGGGTGCTGGATCATCATCTCCAGAGGGTGACATGCCAGGGGAGCCTGCAACCATGGGAGTGGTGTGCAAATTCGTTCCGAGACTGAGCGGCAGAGGTAGTAGTTCCCGAAAGCATGCATCAATGCTCACGCAAGGTTGGAGGCTGGTATTAGCCTTCAGGTCACTCTCCAGAGCCATCCGTGCGCCAAACTCTGCCCAGTGGAATCATCCAGCGTGGCTTGTAGCCTCACAGATAAGACCTGTGCTTACAAAGCTGCATTTACTTGCCTGGGGACGGCGGGTACGCAGCGCTGCTTGGCTGTGCAGCCGGGGGCGACATGGACCCCACAGCTGCAGGTCTGGCCCCTGGGGAACCTGCCGTGCCGCCAGCTTTCTTGCCAGGAGCAGCGCTCTTCGGTGGTTGTGGCCGTGCTGGCTGTGCCGCTGCAGCAGTGGTGAGCGAGGGTCGCTGCGCTGCCAGAGGGCCGACCGCACCACCCCTACCAGACGCTCGATTGATCATGCCCTGCTCTATCTGCTCCTTGACCTTGGGGTTTAGGTCAGCGGGCAGGTAGCGCTGGACTGAGGGACCAACAATGTCAAACACCTGTACACAGGGAAGGGACGCACCAGGTTTGACGCCAACCGTCTTTGCCAACCGTCTTTGCCAAACGCCGCTAACCACTGTCAGGCCTCTACTGCAAAGCAGGGGGCGTGTGGATCACAAGTATGCAGGACGTTACTGTTCCACCTAAACACCACAACCCCTTCTCTCCGGTTGCGTGAACAAATGGGATATGCCACAGCATGTCAAGGCATTCTGTACGAAGTTGTTTCCACCTGTAGTGTGAGCTGCACGGCTGCCCCTCGCACTTCCGCGCTCGAGTTGCCAAAGGCTGCACCCACAAATTCCATGACCGCCTCCAGCTGGAAGCCCTCATTGCCAGTCTTGCCCGCCATGCCAATGACAGGCAGCAGCGCTGATAGCAGCTGCAGTCTGCAGAGAGGTGATGTGCAAACACAGGAATTTGAGTGCAAGTATACTCTATGGCATCAGGTTTGGGAAAGTTATTCTCTGGCATAATGGATGACACGTATGGCTGACGGTTGCACGTGGACTCATGCTCTGTAATGGTGCACAGACGCCGAGCACGACCAGCAGCACTTCAACATATAATGCGCACCCAAATGGCAGCCAGATCTAGGCTGCTCGGAGACCATGTGCTGCTGATCAACCATCAGCCCACCTGCCCAGGACCACCTTCCAAGCAGTCTGTGCCTTGGGCGGTTTCACGATGGCAAATGTGTTGCTAGGCAGCCCAGCCTGCTTGATGCCAGCTAGGTACACCAACAGCTCAGTGGCCTGCACAGCGGGACAAAGGCAATGTAACTGCGGGAAGAAGATATCACTTGGAGACTGACAGTCTAGTCTAGTCTAACAGCGTACTGCTACCTGACCATGCTGCTGTGAGTCCCCCAAATGGGGCCAACAAAAAGCCAGGATGTAGTATGCCCACGAACCACAAGATCCAAGTACCAACTCTTAATGGCATGCAGCACTGGAGACTGACACTATGCCACAAAATGTCTGAAACGCACCCATCATCTGCTAGCGGATGTGATGCCAGCACGAAGCATGGCGATCACATACTACACATACCTGCTCTTTGATGCGCGTATTGATATCCGACGCCTTCTCGACTAGCAAGGGCAGAAGCTCACCCACCACCGTCTGTACATCCCTGGTGCTACATTTGGGCCCCTTCACAGGACAGACATCACGGAAGGTAGGGTTACAAGACTGTTGTACTGCCAGGTGTCGCAGGAGCGCATGCAGCAAGTTATCTCGATCTCAGGGCCCAAATGGCAACTGCCGCAAGTATATAGGCCAGCAGCCCTCCAGCAGCAGTGCTCTTGATCTGGGCGATCAAGGAATGCAAGAGTGAAAGCCACTCTGGTGATCGTGTGCATCTGTAAGTAGTACAGCTTACCTGGAAGGTCACAAGCTCCCTCAGCACTTTCAACGACGCAGCGTACACGCCGGCCACCTTATCCTTGATCATGCGGGCCATGAACCGTGCAAGAGTCTTAAAGGCATCGGAATTGCCATCCAGACCCTCTATGTTGCCGGTGGTGATGCCAGTTGCCACTTTCTGCAGTACGGTCAAATTAAGTAAGTCACTTTTTATGGCATTGGAGTACTGCAGGATGTCGCTCTCTGCACCCCAGGCAGCATCTACAAGCTACGAGAAAACTCAGTACACCAGGTTAGGCATAACCAAACATGCCTGCAGTGCAGCCTCTCGGAGCTGCCAGGACTTGCTGAAAAGGGCTCGAGCAGTGTAATCCCCTAGAAGATCAACCAGAGGTTGTGCATCCTTGACATCCACAGGCTTGAGCGCCTCAGGGGCCGGCAGGTCTGCAGAGTCAGTGGGGTGGACAATCAGGTCCTTACTGCCAAGGCTACCTACCCAGGCTATGCTATAGAACCAAGTATTTGCCATTTTCAGTCTGCAAGGAGTAACCGTTCTCCAGGGGACAAGCAGTTGGACAAGAATAGGTATGCTCTGCTCCCAAGTGACACTACAACTTGTCATCACTGCCATGAATGCATGCACCACTTAGCGCTGCACTTGCCTGCAGGGAAGCCGGCAGGAGCGGACCCGCCTTCTGCCCCACTGCTTGCTGCTCTGCCGCCTGAAGAGGCCATGCTGCTTCTTCTTGGCGGGGGAGCAGCAGCCGCACTGCTGTCTCCCTCAAAGTTGTACACTCCTTTCGCCTGCGCTGGCCGCTCATCATAGTTCACCCATGACTCAGAGGCCCCTGCTCCAACTGGGGTTTGCCGCAGCTCTGCCGCTGAGTTCGCAGGCATGCTGCTGCCGAGTTCTGGGTCTGTGCCGCCCGCGCCATAACCTTGCTGGGGCATGAGGGGCCCCTCTGCATCGCCTGTGCCCCGCCGACCTGCAGGTGCTCCTCCTGACACACTGCCCCTCCTGCAGATGGGGCTTGATGCCAGTCAAAATTGCTGCAATCTCCTGATGATGAAATAAGCTATGCCATATGGAGGAATGAAGTATAGTGTAGATGTTGTTGCCTACAATGGGACATGGATAGACCTTTGCCGCATGTAGTGCTATACCTGCTGGGCACTGGCGATTTGAAGCTGTCGTAAACTGCCCCTGCCGAGCCATCACCAGATAGTGCTGCTGAGTAGGCCACCGCTCTGCAGAACAATCAAAAGATGTAAGGATCGAACGGTTACAAAGGCTTATGCCTGGGCAGTTGTGCAATGATTGTCGAGGCATAAAGAATGCAAGTCTGCACCCCATAATATCCCTGTCGCGCGCTATTGCCCCACCTGAGCTTATCCACCTCCTGTTTGAGCTCCTTGGCAAGATCATAATCCTCCTCGTCCACCGCCGCCCGCTTCTTTCCTTCTAGTTGAGCAATCTTAGTTCCTGAGTAAGCGCAATGGATACTCCTTTGCAATTTCAGTGGGGCTTATCCACAATGGCCACGTAGGAGTTGGACAATAGAGAATTCATGGTGCCAAGGAGGCAGCAATCCCTTCGCATATGCGCAGCTGTGCTTACCCACAGCTCGCAGCCTGTCAATGCCAGCTTTAAGCCGCTTTGCCTCGTCATAATCCTCGTTGTCAATTGCCTATAGCAATGGAACAAAGAGACCACATATGCAGACCACGTGCACCAAAGTTGCGAATGCACCAGTTGAAGACGAGAACACTTTGCCACGAGCTCCATGAGCTTTACTGAGGACTCTCTGGTTTGTGTTAGGCATGATCTACAAGGCTTCAGTTCCGCTGCAGATAGCATGAGGCATAGGCCGAGCAAGCTCTTAGAGGAAAGGCTACCTTCTTCTTCCGCTCCTGCAGCTCCAGTATCTTCTGTGCTGTGGTTACATCTACATTAAGCTGCGTCGCCAGATCAGCAGCAGCTCCTGTGCTGCTGCCCAAGCTGCCACTCTTGGCCAAGTGAGGCACAGGCGAGAAAGCAGGCTGGGGCGCTGCCATAGATGCTGCTGCTGCTGGAGCCATGGCTCCTGCCCATGCTGGGTTGCTGCTAGGAGCTGGGAATGGTGGTCCACCCAAGGACAGGCTAGCCAGCGAGGAAGTTGCTGTGTTTGTGATGCTTGACAAAGGCAGGCTCATTGGGTCTCCGATGAGGTTGAGGGCAATGATGCCCACCTGATACCAGGGACAACCAGGAGTTAGGCCTGCTGGTGAGCCCCATAGACATGTTGCCCTCCCGCAACAATGGCAACAGGGTACATTATGGTTTAAGCAATGCACCCAGCATATTGCATGGCGTCTTTCACCTGGGAATATAGATTCAGCCGGTTGGCGTGGCAGCGCAGCATCTGAAAGCGCACCAGCTGCGCTGGCACGCCATTCAATACCACCGATTTCAGCTCCCTTGCTGACAGCTGACTACGCTCGTTAGAGTCGAATGAGAGGTGGCCCAGTCGCTTCCATTGAGCTGCTGCAAGGTCTTGGGAGCCATCTGGCAGCATGCCCACATGAATCTCCACCTTTGCAGCAATCTGCAGGAAGCCATAGTCGATTGTTGCATACTGTCTGCCGCTTAGCCATACGCGCTATCCACCCCCTCTAGTTGTCGGCAAGCTAGCACTTTTCTGGAGGTGTTGTATGGACTCGTTCCAGCTGCCTGGTCGCCAACAACACAGCAGCCTCATGCAGTGCTCCTTGGTGTTTTGCTGCAGGCTGCCGCACCTTGAACTCATGAGACAGCAGCTGGATTTGGGATAGGTGCGCTGGCTGGTCTAGCTTCACCACAAACTCCTGAGGGTATTGTGAATATCTGCAGCACACACTTACTTACAGTCGTCAAGGAGTTGAGCGCTACACTTACGGCCAGCCCTATGCGGTTCTTTCGCTGCATTGATAAGACCAGCAAAGAGATTGGCCAACCTGGGAGTGCACCAGCCGCGGCTTTCTGGAGCATTAAACTGTAACTCGCGGCAGGGATAGTCAGGATCCTGCGGGGTGGTCACGGGCTGAGCTTGAAGGCTGCACGAAGGCCTCGATTCCCTGCCCAGCCGTCAGTAACCCACCTCTCCTGAGCACCCCACCACGACGAACGGTAACCGCACAGGCATGCCGTGCTTTTGTTGTGTTGGCGCCGCTGGGGCGCTCAGTCAACTTGATGGCCTGAGTTTTGCCTGGTCAATCAAGAACTGATCTAGGTGTGCAGTAACATATGGGCGTTCACCGCCAACCGAAAACACAGCTTGTTCTCGAAAAACGCCTTCCTTCTTAGAAGGCCTTGGGAAAGCTCAAAAATGGATCATGCTGCGTGCTGCGCTTCCATGTGTGCTGCGGTAAAAATATGAAAGGCATATTGGCTATCGGAAGTGCTAATCGCTAGCCCCTATTAGGGGCATTGACAGGTTCAACGACTTGTAAGGGAAGATCAGGGGGCCCCATCAGCATGGCCTCAACTGGAACCAGCGGCACTTGCAGACATGTGGTGCGCCTGAGCGTTGGAGGCTGCTGGTGCTGACAGCGTCCCGTTTACAGCAGAAGCAGGGTACGATCCATGGGTGCGTGCAGAACGTTCTTCCGCAGGGCAGTTCCTGTCGACAGCGCAGCTAGGCGCCATCGTAATTACACACCCACAGGAAAGCTGTCATTCGGTGCAAGACGTAATGCAGTATGCAGGACTGGCAGCAGGCCCAACCCTCCGGTGCTGGTCTTCTGTACACAGCAGGGGTGCTCTTTGTTGAGAGTTTGTGTTGGCAGTGTTGACTGGGGTTTGGCGTGTGTTGTCAAGCGTGCATCCAGGTGGAAAATGCAGGGTCAGGACTGAGTTGCCAAAATCGCTTAGATGTTGGCCAGGAGGCCGGCTCCGGAAGTCAATGGGGTACCTTGGGCATCGCCCTGCTACAGCAGAGTGCCAGCTCAGGTCGTCGCCTCCCTGGACCGAACACCACCCAATCATGCCCCCGCGATATCACTAGCTGCAAGTGCTCTTTGAACAAGCAAGAGTGGAAGAGACCGGTGCGGAGGGCTGTTCTGACTAAAGGATCCACAAGACTACCAGGGTTGCTGACCTGGTTACGCTTGAGCAAAGGAAGCTTCGAAACAAAAACACCAAACCCACCTAAACAACCTCAAGATGACAAGCCAGAGCACTCCATGTGTAGCGCGTGTGTGAACACCGCGCGCTCGTCACCCGAAGGGCATCATAGCTGGAGGCAAGTCACCATCCCTGCTCCACACTCAGTTGATACTGGCTGACGTGGACCCATGTGCTGGCGCCCTAGGCCGGGTGTGGCCAGACAACAGCCTGCGCTTCCATCATGCTCTGTCTACACACCTTTCAGCCAAGGTGATTGCGTCCAACAGCATGTCAGCGGTGCATACTTGGTCGATGCTTTCCCTCCGCAGCTGCTCCACCTCCAAGGTCAGCGCCTTAAGCTTCTCTTCATGCTCCATACGCGCTTTCTGCATAGCAAGGAGATGTTAGGAAGCTCCAACTACCCCAAACATAAGCCAGGGCAGTGCTTGCTGGAACGTCTGTCCAGTCGGTAGTCCGAACAGGTCTATGCATCCTTATATGGGGAAAGCAAGCAATCGTGCTTACGCTGACAGTGTGTAGAATGGCCTGGAAGGTCCAAGCCCACTCCCAGGACTTGCCTGTGACTCTGCCAGCTGCTCAGCCAGTCGCTTGTTCTCAGCTTGAAGTGCTGCAATGTCCACAGCAGGGAGTGCCCCGGTGGCCTGAAAGGAGTGAAGAGATGGCTTGGATCCTTTGTGCAGTCAACAAAACCCCGGGTGGCATGTCTGGAACAAGAAACAAACACTCCCCATACCTTTTACCATCGTCTTTGCAGTGGGGGTCAGTTCAGGCTAGAAGCACAACAAAGGCTGCCCGGATGTAGTACGGGCCTCCTTGCAAGATACAGTACGATGTGGCCTGGAAAGTAGCTATGCAGATGTCCTGAAAGACAGCTAATGATGATTTCACCTGCCTGACGGGATTGTGCAAAAGATCAAGGCATGCAGGAGGTACATTCCCGTACGTTGGCGGTGCTAGCACCTTGGATTTGAGGTGGTTGAAGAGTGAATGGCAAATCGATAGTTAGTAACGTAGCACTGAAGCTTATTTCCTAAGCCTGGTGCGCCCCAAATAGCAAGCGGCGTTGCATGGCCTTTGCCTCTTTCTGAACCTAAGGGGCTGAGGTTGTTAACAATGCTCCGTATCGTCTTGTCACAGGCAGCACGCCTGCATGTACTTGAGGCACTAGCCCAGCAACATGGTGCCGTGCTCCCTCGCCAGGCTGCGGCACAAACCCTTGTCAGCCTAAGACGCTTTAGCACCGAGGATTCAACACCTAAGACATCAGCGCAAACTAGTGGGAGCGCCGCAGGAACGTCATCGCCCAAGGGTGTGCAGCAGTGGCGACAATGGGTTGACGCTAAGATAGGGGAGAAGCTTGAAGGGAAGACAGAAGAAGGTAAGGGGCGCAAGGGGCGCCTAAACTTGCTGCTGGTGCTGTCTGAAGATAGGGGCATCGGTCGTCCCATTTGCTGTTCTTTAGATGTGTTCTATATGTTTCCCTCATGCTGATGCAGCAGCAGCGGAGCGGCCTCCTGAGGCATCCTCAGAAGCAACTGAGCCCGCACCGCTAGCAGCAGCAAGCGAAGCAGAAGAACCCGCCTCAGGGCCAGCAGCAGCGCAGCCAAGCCTGGGCGTGTCAACAGCGCCTGCGCAGCCTGTGGCAGCAGCAGGCCGACCAGAGTCTGTGGAGGAGGAGCTCCGAGAACTGCTGGGGCCGCAATCGCGGCGGTCGTATCGCAGCGTTCAGGACCAGATATACGACATTGTGGTGCCGAAGGTTGAGCAGCAAGTGGAGCCCGGGCCTGATGCTCCGCTCGAGTGAGTGGTCCCTGCACTGGTATTTGTGTGGACTGCCCCATGGGGTTGCTTCATTACGCTGGCTTCGATTTGCTTGTGCTCCGCCAGCTTACTTGCACCCAAGTCACATATCGTGATGGCCGTGGTAGCCGCTGTATTATTAACACTCTATAGGTGCCAGATGCCAGTTGGGTTAGTTGAGCGGGCGAGAGCGGCTCATGTATTCACGTTTGGCGTTGCCCTGACTTCAGAGTGAGATTTGCCCGTCCTGGGCTGCCGTGATGGAATGGGAAGACATGGGCTTCTGGCCCACTTGCCTTCTTCATTTTTGCTGGCGCTCATCCCGTGCTTTGCGCCCTTCTTCCCGCGCACTAGTCTACCCTCTGCAGTGTACTGCATTGGATGCTGTGAATATTTCGACATAATCTGCTGCATTATTGACCCCCGTGGAATTAACATCTACCTGCCCGCAGCTACAAGAAGCTTGCACAAGCCAAGGAGGCGCCACGGCTCTTCCCCGGCGGCGCAAACAAGGCCGAGGAGGTCTCTCCGGACCGGATCCACCCTTATAGGCTTTTCTTCCCTGGTCAGCTGTACGCGCCGCAGGTACTGCAGACATAGAGAGCTTTCAAATGCCAAGCCCTTGGGGTGGCATAGTCTTGATCTGTCTTGGCATGGCCTTGGGGGTGCCCTTGCTGCAGCATTTTGAGTGCACTAAGGCAGGACTTCTCAGCCATAAGCTCCTCAGAGGTTGCTGCCAGGCATGCTGGCTGGGTGGGAGTGCACCCAGCGCACGTGGGATCCAGGACCCTGGCTGCCTGTGATCCTTGGGTGTGCTCCGTCCACTCGCATGGAAAGTCACATGGCTCACAGACATTGAAGACTGGGTTGGCGTGCCCCACAACATCACCTGGACCTTTCCTGATCTGCAGGAATTTGTGGGTGTAAGGCTACAGATTCGGTTCCTTGCTTGGGCTTGCTTATAAACATACATTGCCATGCCCTGTGCAGGATTTGGATCCCTACTCAGCCAAGTCCGTTGATTTCGATGCCTTGACCCCCGCATCCAAGCGCGGGCCCTCGCATTTCATCTCCAGGGCGGAAGTGGAGGCCCATGCTGACTTCAGGAATGCCCAGTTCCTGACCAGTTTTGTAAGCGAAGCAGGGAAGCTGGTGCCGCGGCGGCGCACGAGGCTGCAGCAGAAGCTGCACCGCCACCTGTGCCGGCAGGTGGGTGGAAATAATTAAAGTGGCAGGCAATGCAATCAGCGAGGAGGCAAGGGAAATGGCACTGCATTAGAAGCTGCACCGCCACCTGTGCCGGCAGGTGGGTGGCAGTGGTGGGGGCTGGGGGTGGGGGCTGATGCCAATGAAATGGGTGTTGGTGCGCTAGGGGGCGGGGAGTGGACGCCGCTAGCCATTCTGTTAACTTTAGTGTTACGTGGGGTCTGTGCTTAATGGCTTCGCCCAGCCCCCTTGATGAACCCTTGCTGCAATTGAAGTTGTCAGCGAGCGAAATTGTTCTAGTTGAGCGTATTTTTGGTTGGGTGCCACGTGAGCGTTTCTTCGTCAAGTGCCTTCCCGTTCGCCGTGCCTGCAGACTCAGGTGACCCCCAGCATGTCCGTCCTGCTCAATGGGCATACAGAGACACACATGCGCAAGTCAAGCTTCCGCACCGAAATGTTGCGCTTGTGACTCCCTGCAGATCAAAGTGGCCCGAAGCATGGCGATCCTGCCCATCGACAGCCGCCTGCCGCAGTTCCAGCCGCGGCGGCGGGCACCTCGGGCACCCCCTCCCCCGCGACCTACCAAGTAGCGCGGTCAAGCGCCGGAGTGCTTGCTCGCTTCGGGTCGGGGGCAGCGGACTGCTCTTGCAGCATAGGGCCTGGTTCAGAACATGCTCCTGAGGGGGACTGGGTTATACCTGGAGGTCCTTGCCTCTCCCAACAGCGTCCATCCCTGGTGCTGCTGCCACTGGCGAGGAGTGGGCTGGCGAAGTTTTGCCGGCTGAGGTTTGAGCCTGTGGGAAGCTTTAGGCAGGCGCTGCGCCCTGGCCATGGTGGTGGTCAAGCAGTGAGGCAGCACAGCGTGGCACAGCAGCTATGAGCGAGAGCAGAGCTAGGGTATGTGACTCAAGCCCTGTCCTGCGGTTTGAGCATGGTCCACGCTTCTGTGCCTAAACCTAGGGTAGGTTCGACAGAAAGGGCTTATGCCTGCCTCCTCAGAACATCATCGGAGCAATTGAGTTCGCCCTGCATTGAGGAACGAGCAGCAAGTGCAGAACTATGCCTGTCAGGCCTAGACCTAGCAAAGGGCGGCGGTCGATTTTGGGATGACAGCATTGAACGTTGCAAGCTGCAAGTAGCCAGTCCCCAAGTTTGGCAGGACCTTAAGTTCTACCCAGTGCCTTGCCGCCCGAGGATGGCATGAAACAACCTTGCCAACGCATTTCATGATGCTGGGCAGTCGGGGACCCCGCCACAACAGCTTATGCACTCAGCCCTGGGATTGTACGTGGTAACTGGTGTTCACATCGGCTGCCACCAGACTACAAAACCACCCAAAAGCCGCCCGGTCGCGCTTCCTTTGCGCCCGAGCCCTGCCTGCTGTGCCTGGAGAGCGCTCTACAATCATCTGATACTTCGGCTTCGCAACGGGTTCTGGTGCGACCTGCTACAGCCCTCTCAGCAAGCCAATGCCGGAAACCCGATCTTGCATTGGTTCCTTGTTCTAGACGTACGGTCGCCCCAGCCATGGCTACCCCGCCTTGCACAACCATGTACCCTCGTCAAGCCAACCTAAGGGCGGCACAGCGAATCATGAATCCTCAAAGATGGCGCCTTCCTGCAGTGAAGGTATGGTAGACCAGTAGACGGCCGTGTAGCCCCTGTGCAACAATTGATAGCACCAGGCCTAAGTTTCTGGGACTAAGTACGACATGGAGGCTGCACCCTTAGCACCGTGTGACTGTGTCGACTACAGGTCAACTGCAGGCGAAGATCCCGTACAGCGAAGGCAGCCACAGCAGCAACAGAACCAGCAGTGGAAATCAGCCCTCAGCAGCTGACAGCCCTGCCGACAGTGTCAGAAGTGCTGAGTGCGATCCAGAAGGAAGCCCCAGAGAGCCTCAGCAACTCAATTCTACAGGCTGCCTTGGAGCGGCTACAGGCTGCACCTGCCTACTCGAGTGACAAGAGCCAGCAAGCCGCCGTTCACCAGCTGCTGGATGTCGGCTGGCAGCGGCTAGGCAGCCTGGAAGCTGATGCCTTGGTCAATCTACTTGTAGTGGCTGCCGCCTGGCAGTGCTGCAGCCCAGAACGTGTCGCTGCCTGGACAGAGCAGTTCACAGCCGCCAAGGGCGGGGGGAACCTAGGCCCCGAGGCGAGAGTAAATCTCCTGGAGGCTGGCAGAATCCTGCAGCAGCAGCAGAGAGAGCAGGAGCAGCGGCGGCAGCAGCAAAGGAGCAGCAGTGATGAGGACAGCCCCCCGCCAGCAGCAGAGCCGCCGGCGGTCCTGCCCGCAGGGCTGCTGGTCCGCAACCTGAAACGGGTGTGCAGGCAGGATGTGGCAGGGAAGCTGAGCCTGCGCCGGCTGGCACAGTTGTATAGCTGTGCGGAGGAGCTGGAACTGCAGCTGACTGCTTCCGAGGTAGGGCACTCCATGGTTTCTCCTCTGCCCATGCAAGTTGGTTCCTTCACAACAAAGGCGGCCGGCTAGCGCAGCTGTGCACCATGGAGGGCCAGGTCCCAGGGAATCGTGGTCAGCATAGGCAAATATTAGCTGTCGCATAGATTTGTATGTGTACTTTGCATGCAGCCGGTTTGTATCAATTTTTTTGCAGTTCGCTACAGTTGGATAACGAACATGTAGATATGACGGAGGGATTGGGAGGGCTGAAGGCTACTGGGTTGTGTGAACCTAACGCAGCAAGGCCCCTACTGCCCTGCCAGATACACTGGCATGTCTTGCCGCTGTCTGCTGCAGCACTGCGGCCTGAGCAGGATCGTCCGAGCCCGCCTGGCTGGCGACTTCCATGAGCCTAGCGTGGTCAAGGTTCTCACAGCGTGGGTCAGCATGCAGCAGCGCTACCAGAAGTGGAGTGCAGGGGTAAGCACCCCACGCGACCCAGACAGTAGCACCTGCGACAAGGCGGGCAGCAGCAACGGCGGCAGCGGTGGCAGCGGCACGGGCAGCAGGCCGAGGCGCAGCCGGCGAAGCAGTGGCCGCGGTAGTGCTGCCGGAAGTGGCGGCCAGTCTGACGGGGGCGCTGGCGGTGGCGGTGGCATGGGGGTTGCTAGCGTTGCGGAGGGCCATGGCGTGGCAGCTGAGCAGCAGCAGCAGCAGCAGCAGCGAAAGCAGAGGGGGAAGGAGCGGCAGCAGCAGCAGCAGAGGCCGGAGGAGCTAAGCTCTTTCGAGCAGCTTCCAAGTGCGCGGCATGAGGAGGGGAAGCAACGCAATGGCACCGACTACGGTCCCCCTAAGCAACTGCTGGACCCTATCCCAGGTGCAGTGCCCCAGATTGCGGGTGAAAAGAGGTTCTGGGATGCCTGCTTGCAACTGGATGCCAGGCCCAATGTCTGTCGCTAGCTAGTCCAGCTCCGACAGGGATATCCCAGACGCAGCCCTTACCAGTGGCGTAGTAGGCAGTCATGCAGTAGTAGGCAGTGACGACCTGGCGCGTCCCATTACACAGGCAGTTAAGGGTGTTTCGCTAGTTTTGCACCTGCAAGGCTTACCATTCTCTTAGGGTCACCCTGTTGCCAAGGTTGGGCTGCCTGCAGTGCACAATTGTGACTCCCTGGACTCTGGGACAGCTCTCTGGCTTCAACTTGTAGTAGTCCTGCAAATCACCAGCCCTGTTTGGAGTGCAGCATGTGGACTAATTAGTAAGTTTGAATAATGCAGGGTTTCCAGGGGAGGATGTGATGGAGGCGCTGGTGCAAGATAAGGCCTCTCCCCTTACTAGCAGTATGTAGACGAATTTGTCATCTTTGGTGATGCAGGGTTCCCAGGGGAGGATGTGATGGAGGCGCTGGTGCAACATAAGGCCTCTCCCCTTACTAGCAGTATGTAGACGAATTTGTCAACTTTGGTGATGCAGGATTTCCAGGGGAGGATGTGATGGAGGCGCTGGTTCAGCAGGCCCAAGCCCACAGCTCTGAGATGTCCGTGGGGGGTTTGTCCCAGCTGCTGTACGTGCTGGGCGCGCTGCGCTATGCGCCCTCACAGCAGGTCATGGAGGACCTGGTGGCAGGTGGGTGTGCACTTGGCACCAGCACTCATGCGCAGCTGTTTGGCTCCATAGGAGGTAGTGTTAGAGTGCACAGGCCATAGCAATCTTTGTTGCCTCTAACAATGGATGAAGCAATGCTGCCGAGCGTTTGTGTGCTTGTGTGCCGCACTCACTGTGCAGCTTATGCTGCACGTGAAACAGGATACATGGCACCAGTACCAGCGAGGCACGCTAACATGGGAATAAACGGCTTATAGGATGTGAACTGGGCATGCACAAGCCAGTCAGGCCCCTCATTATGCACCGCATTATGCACTGCATACTCACAGTCAGCTACCCATGCTAGGGGCAGGTGAAGGTGCTTACATGGGGACTAACTGTCAAACAGACACAGCCCTAAAGCCCGGGCGCTGCGCTTCAGGTATCAGTCACCCATATTATGGCAGTTTTGGGGGTAGTGCAAGGCCACTCAAGGGCTTTGCCGGAGCTTGAGGGCAGTTTGCGTTGCTTTTCTGGCTTGCAGCCTTGGAGCCCAGGCTGGCCAGCGGCCAGAGGGCCCGGGAGGTGACAGCTGCCATGGACGGGCTGGCCAAGCTGGGGTGTGACCCCGGGGAGGGGTTCGCCCGGGCGTGCATGGCAGTCGTGGAAGCCGATGGCGGGAAGGACAAAGCGCTGGTCAGCACGGTGGCCAGGTCGCTGGCGGTGCTCAAGGTGGGTGGTGTGGTATCGGAAACCCTCAAATACTGGCGGGCTTTCCGCTGGGGAGTAGTACTCAACCTTAGGAACCTGCATGGCGGTGGTGAAGGAGGCTAGGGCTAGGATATTGTAGTGGTGAGGGCAGTGGCCACTAGTGAACAGAATTATCACATGGCGGCATCTAGCTGGCTGGCTGTGGCTGGAGGGTCGTTACGAGGTCATCACCGCTCTTGTACTGCTTGTGCGCCAGTGACTGCAGGTTTTGTCGGGAATGCTATGCACCCTGTCTGGCATGAAGGGGAGTGTAGCAGCTCAGCGCATTGTCGGCCAAGTCTTGGGAAGCAACAGCTGCATGGCAAGCATGGCACCAGTCACTCCCCCACTCAGCCTACCTACCACATTCCTCTTGAGCCAGGTACAGCCAGATCTATCCCTCTTATGTGGTTTGAGCATGCCTTGGCAGTTCCCCTGATCACCTCCGCTTGACAACTCATGCAGAGGTGCACCCCCGACATGTGGGCTCGGCTGGTACACCTCATGGAGACCCCCAACCCCTCGGCCCCCAAGCCCCCCAAGCTTCCCGCCAAGCACCTGCCTTGGCGCAAGTGGCTGCCCGGCTGGCTTACGTCGTACCTGCTCATGCAAGAGCAGTACCCCGGCAACAAAGTGGTGGGCGAGCCGCTGCAGTTCCCGGGGGGCGTACTGCGGCTGCAGCAGGCGGTACGGGCGTACCGCCGGGAAGTGACAGAGGTTGATGCGGCGGCGCGGGAGGTTGGCCAGGTGGGGCTTGGCTGGACACATGGGGCTCTTATCTTTATGCTTCAGGATGACTGGGCCACTGGGTGGGTGTAGTGCAGGAGATGTGATTGACGAATTGTGCAAGGCGAGGTTGTAGCTCGGTTGAAGTCAGTATGAGTGCTAACCTGGTGCACCATCATGCCACTTGCAATACAGTACACTTGTAAAAGGCGCACTTCAGCTTGATAAGAGTGACAGGCAACTAGAATGAAGACCCACAGGAGAGAGCAGCCTGTCCTTCAGCAGCATGACGACATGCACCTTTCACCGTCCTCACCATGCTCGGCGAGGAGTGTCCCAGTGCTCAAGGAGTGTTTGGTGGTTTTTGTCTGGAGTGCAGGTGCTGCAAGGTATCTGCGGAGATTCCCACCCCGTGCATCACAACTACCGCATCCGGGACTTGGACACAGGCGCGCCCATGCTGCTGGACCTGGCGGTACCGTCTCTGAGGCTGGCGGTACAGCTGGAGCGCTGGTTTGACAGGACAGTCAACACCGGGGCGCCCGCCAGCAAGGCGCTGATCCGCGGCAGGCTGCTGCGCCACTGGGGATGGCAGCTGGTGGTGGTGCCTGGGGCGGTACAGGAGGCGGCAGTACGACCGGCATCTACGGTACCGCAGGGGCCAGTGCAGGCAGCGCCTACAGAACCATCGTCGGCAGTGCAGGCACCAGGAGCGCCTGCAGAAGGGGACACATCTTCTGAGGAAGGTGCAGGGCAGGTAGCAGCAGCAGTAGGAGCAGCAGCAGCGCCCCATGAGCAGGCGGGGGGGCAACCCCACGCTGTGCGTCCGCAGCGTCCTGCTGTGCATGCTGTGCCTCCCGAGCGGCAGTCTGCGCGCGCTTTCTTCATGGAGGAGACCCTCGTGCCACAGCTGCTGCTGGCAGCAGCGCACCCACCAGAGGCGCCTGTACCGGAAGTGTACCGGGAGACGGTTGACATCTAGGGGAGGGCGGTGCAATTGCCAGGAGTGGCACATGTGCCGTGGTATGCGCATGACCAGCACATGCAAGCGCAGGTCTAGCAGGCACTGCGAAAGATCTGGAGGGTCAAGCCAGCTTCCAGCGGCGCCTGTGCTGGCGAGTAGGTATATCAGCCGGCATCTGAGGTTATTTGGGTTGCGGATGGCAATGCTTGGGCTGCGAGCTAGCTGGGTATGTAGATATGGCAGGCAGGACTGTATCAGGTGAAGTCAAAGGTACATGTGTATGCCGGCATGCAATGCGGTCTGTGTGGTTCATCAGGATGTTTTACCGGGCGGTCTTTGGTGATGGTTGAAGCCTTGAAGATGGTAAGCTATGTTGTGATTGCAAGCTCCATTCCTACCTCTTATATTTGAGCTAGTGGTTAATTTCTCTTGGATGCACTTTGAACTTTCCCAAGATGTTTGAGGCATGTTAGAGCTCTCGTCTACATTTTTTTCTGTTTGCTGAGAAGACTTTTTGGTATCCCCTGGTTTGGTTTTGGTATCTCCTGCACTAAGAGCAGGCCCGTACCGGTGGACTTTTTACAGAACTGTTTCTTTGCCGAGTGATACCAGCCGTATTGGGTTTTGCTGCCAAAGCACAGTCGTGAGGTGAGACACTGTTGTGCAGTTTTGCTTCGTGTTGCGGTGCGCCCACCTCTGCAGGCATTTTGTTCATTGGTGTTCAAGGATTCTGTTGCAGGCTCGGTGAACGTTTTGTGAGGGAGGCTGCTTGAGGTGGACATTACAAAGTGGTGGTTGAAATGCAACCCATTTTGACCCGCAGCATATGGTATCAGGGCTGGCTAGGGGGTAGCTTGGGGTACCAGCGGTGGGCTCGGCCCAAGTTTACTCCCCACACCCAGCTGTCCGGTGGTTACGTCGAGCAGGTGTATGTCAGAGTAGCCTGGTTCATGTGGTCTTCATGGGCAAATGCAGCTTAGCAACCCAAGTCACTCTACCAATTGTACTCGCATGTTGCCTCAACTCAATGCAGGGGGCTCGCCCAGCTACCCGCGCAGCAAGTTCTCAACCCTGATGCTCCCCATACCCAACCTCGTGACCTTCCCCACATGGTCCTCCTGGGCCTGCAGTCCTACACACGCCACCCCTCACTACCCTTCCCCCATCGCCGCCACCTCTCCATCATGGTGCCTGTCCCAGGACATGACATCGCCTGGCACTGGATTCCCACCAGTATCATGGATTCCCATCAGTATGTCTCCTCATCTCGGTATGAGTCATTGGCGCTGAGGACCCCCACCGCCCCCAGCGCAAAGGCCCCCATCAGGCCCTTCAGCCACCAAGGAGCCATGGCCAGGGGCTCCCCGGGGGAGATGGCACCCAGCATCGCCAGGGGGGAGGCGCCATTGCTGGCCCAGTCAACCAGCATAGCGCCAGCAAACACTGCAGAGGGGGCCCAATGAGTGGAGAGGTGGGGGGAGGGGAGTGTTACAGGAGGAGGAGGGAGGGGAGGAGGTGAACGCCCCTGTCAGTGCCAGGGGGCCACCGCCACTCCTCATTTCTTTGTGCCCACACAATCGCAACAATGGCAGTCGAAAGACTGCCAGGGGGTAAGGGGATACTATTTTCTTGTAGGGTGAGAGGGTGGGGATCGATCATAAAATGCAGCCTAGCCAGCATGCGCCACTGGCATGACCAGAGGGCCCAGGATAGGCCAGCTGCAACTATTTTTCATGAGCCCGTGATACCCACAATCCAAGTACTGCCCACCTCCCGCAAGGACTCACACCCTCAATCCCCTGACAACCCCATCGTGGGGTGACTACACCAACTCAGGCG
>BBXU01001501.1:0-18627 GCA_001598975.1 Parachlorella kessleri | reverse complement strand
CCCCCACCACCACCACTTCCACCACATCCACTCACGCAGCATGGCCAGGCGCCCCAACGTCAGCTCAGTCCTCAACGCCACCTGTGGCAGGCCCTGCACCCTGCGGGAGGTGTCCGGCTCAATGGCCGAGATGCCGGTCAGGCCGCGGGAGCGGCGGGCGATGTCGCGCTGGTTGTCCTCCGAGAAAGTGCGGCTGCCTGGGGCAGGCAGGAGTCAGGGCATTGCAGCCGTTACAAGCATGCACCGCCTGCTGGGGGACCCCTAGCTTATAAGCTGGGTCAAGTGGAGAATAGCTCCGGCAATTTTCGAGCAAGAATATACTGGCACGTATCACACTGATGCAAACCACCCAGCAATCATGTGGTCCCAGTTGTGGTCTGGCCTGCCAAGACAGTCTTAGTGCATGCCCTCCATTCCCGTAAGTTCGGCGGCCTGGGGGCACGCTGATCGACCCAGCCCTATATGCATGCATGCTGGTGCACCACTGGCAGGCCAAGCTGTCTGCGCCAACCACCAGATACTGAGCAGGCAAGCGCTAGCTCTCAACGGCGCAACATGCTGTACAGTCCCAAAACTGGGAACACATGGACCACTCAAGACTCTCACCAGAAACAGGTCTAACTGGGGACACACCAGGATCATATGACTGTCACTGCAAACATCTCCAAGCTGGGAACACACCTGGTCCAATGCCCACCAGGGTGTGGCCGAGAGCCAGGAGGGAGGTCGCCCAGAATGCCCACGCTAGGGACACATGCAGCTCTGAGGCCAGCTGACCCATGGGGCCCATGCCGGTGTTCATCTGCATGAAACCTTTAACTGGACATATAAGATTGACCATGCGGTCCTGACAGTGTTCCTCTGTGAGCGTAGAGGGAGGGCGAGAAGATCAACTGGGTCCAGGCATCTGGTATCTGGTATCTGCTACCATGCCTGGCAACCAACCAGTGCCGCGTAACTCAGAGGCCAGCATGGGCGGCCGTGCTTCATCAGCAGTGGGGGCACGGGAGAGCATGACACAGGGTCCCGTTGATATGACTCGCACTCATCGGGTGCCCTTCCTCCCACCTATAACAGCACCCACCTGCGCTCTGCCCGGGTCACCGGACTAGTGATGACTCACCTCCCCCAGCCAGCAGGCCACCATGCCCAGCATGGCACAGCGCCCCACGATGTGCTCACGGCGCCTTATGAAGGCAGGCATGACGCCCACAGCGGGCGCAGCGGGCAGCCTGGCAGGCACAGCGGCGCCTAGCTCATGGAAGGCGGCCTCAAGCTTGTCAGTGGCCTTCTTCTGCACCGGCTTGGTCCCCTCAGGCTGCAACACATGGTGCTGTTCATGGGGGCCCCCATAAGATCCGGTGTAATCTGGCTCAACAGCATAGCGGCATGTTGCAGACTGGTAAAATTCAGATCAGCAATGCATGGAAAGGCATCACAGGCATCACTCAGGAGGCTGGCATGATGTCACACTTGATGCTGCACATGTTGCCCAGTGGCCGTGCATCAAGGGTGTTCCCCTCACTCTAGATGTTTAAGACTGCTGTCCAAGGTCGTTGGAGCCTAATGTTAACAGCTGCTATCCAAGGCAGGCCACCTGCTCCTCGCCAGCCCTTGTTTTGCCCCATGACCTTGGAACCCTCCCCTGCTGCTGATTAACAACACACCTCCTCCTCTTTGAAAGCCACAACTTTGTTGGGAGCCATGTAGCTCAGGGGCCG
The DNA here is from genome assembly GCA_001598975.1 of Parachlorella kessleri. NCBI lineage: Eukaryota > Viridiplantae > Chlorophyta > Trebouxiophyceae > Chlorellales > Chlorellaceae > Parachlorella > Parachlorella kessleri. The sequence goes on along the minus strand of BBXU01001501.1, from coordinate 16,906 downwards.
ACGGCGAGGCGCAAGGGTCAAACCCTGGGCAATGCGAGCCTTGGACGACAGGCATAGTGCCATTTGGGCCTGCATTTTGTATTTGCCAAGAGCTGTGATGGAGTCGCTTTGATAAAGGCTGGCAATCTGACGCCTAGGCAGGGTATGTAGTGCGCCTAGTCGCAGGAAGCTGGCTGCGTAGCCAGCTGCACACTGCCAGCCAGTATTATAGTTGTGACACGGATTGAGGACCGAAGCTGTAGAGTCAAACCTTAGAAGAAATAAACAACTGTCTCTGTTGTTGCCACCGTTGATAGCCGGGGAGACGCCTAAAAGCTCCTGAGCGCTTGGGCAGTTGCAAGTGACAGCTCAGCATGGCAGCTCCATTGCCAGTCATGCAAAGTGTACCTTCCAAAGGACAGCAGTGCAGGCATTGTTTAACCTGCTGCAGCTCATGCCCCTGCATTGTTCCCTGGAAAGTCAAATCAATTCAGAAGCGATAAACAATACCAGAGTAGAGAAGGCTCAAAACTTCTTGGTAGAGCTTCCTGTCTCCCGGAACCTCATGATACCGCCCCTGGCGCTGATATTTCCTTCATGCCTGTGATGGGAAACATGTAGCTGCCACGGCCGTCAGGCCCTAAAGGCGACTGCTGCGGGTGCCGCCGCTGCCGCCTATGTTTTAGGCGCGCCTGAACCTCTGCCAGCTGGAAGAGGAACATCTAGCTGCTGCCGGTGCTGCTGCTGCCGCCACTGCTGCCGCTCCTCTGCCAAAGGGTACATAGCCCATCCCAGTCCACCCTGGCAGGCGCCTGCCTCGCTTGCAGCAGGCGCCAGCTCAATCCTGGGTAAAACCGCGATGATGTCGAATGGCAAACTAATAAGGGCCTGCCATTCGATGGCAGCGCCCAGTATTGCTGTTGGCCGCCTGCCAACAGCCTTAAGCTGACACTGTGCTGCTATGCAGGCTTCCCATTCTCGCTGCTGCCACTACCACTACTTCTGCTTTCTTTGACTACCGCCAGGTGGAGGGTATCTAGCTGATCCTGCGCTACGGTGGCAGGTGCCCCGGTCAGCGCGCATGTCGCCTGCGCCGTTTTGGGGAAGGCGATGACGTCGCGAATGGAAGGGGCGCCGGCCAGCAGCATGGCCAGGCGGTCCAGCCCGAATGCCAGGCCTGCAGGAGGTGAACAAAAATGAAAAATATTATTATTTATGAATTATATGCACTTAATGAAAATACCTTAGGAAGTGGTTTGGCTGCCCAGCCTAACGCCAGGCATGCATGCAAGAAGGCGGAGCAAAGCTACAGCAAAGCATGGCCTGGCACAGCGCACCTCTCAGCACCGACACCCCAACCTCAAATCATTATTGCAGAGCGCCCAAACTTATCGTGGTCCCAGCAAGCACAACACAGCGCAGGCAAGTTGGCACCGTACCCGCATGGCAGGGCACAGCAAGGCACAGCGCACCTCCATGCGGCGGTGCCCCCAGATCAAAGCAGTCCAGCAGATACCCGAACTTGGCCCGGGCCTCCTCCTCGCTCAGTCCGATGGTCTCAAACACCTTCTGCTGGATGTCGCGCCTGCATGTGGCACATGGGGGGATTGCGAAGTACCAAGCTGGGCTTGAGCCTGCTCCTCGCGCAGCCAGTAAAACTTGTGAATTAAAACCGGTGAAAGCTGGACGGATTGATAGAAAAGAGCTGGAAAAAACTTGGGGACACGGCACTCTCTTCCAACGACAGGTTACCCCCTCGCCAAACTTCCAACACCTACCATCCACTGTGGATGCACGACTTGCAAGGCATTGTGTGACTCAATTCTCCCCAGCCGTCCTTGGTAGAGCCTCGCCATCCCACCAGCTTACCTGTAGATGCGCAGGCTGCCGCCGCCCACCTCCACCCCATTGTAGACAAGGTCGTAGGCCACCGCCTTGGCATTCTTCAAGTCCCCACGCTGAAAACAGGGCAAGCATTCTAATGTATTGAATTAAGTACATAGTTGTTGGCCAGCGCCTTGGCATTCTTCAGGTCCCCACGCTGAAACAGGGCAAGCACTTTAATGCATTCAGTAATTTACATGGTCTTAGGCCAGTGCCTTTGCACCCCCATGCTGGAAGGGAACAAGTCGAGCAGCATCACCACACCACTTATACTGCCAAACGCGGAACCGTGTAGGGCTGATGCATCCCGCCAGCCACTCTGCCACACAGCCATGTCTTGATTGATATCCTTAGTCATCTCACCGCCAGGTCATCAGGGTGTGGCGCTGTGAAGGGGTGGTGCAGTGCTTCCAGCCTTCCCTCCTCCTCGTTCCACTCAAACATGGGAAAGTCGACAACCCACAGCAGGGAGTGGGCATCCGGGGGGATCAGAGACAGGGATCGAGCCAGATACTGCCGCACCCTGTCCAGCGCCTTGTTGACGGTGCTGGGCTTGCCGGCCGCAAAGAGCAACAGGTCGCCCTGCAACAACACTCAGAGAGGCTCATCGCCAGCACACTGCGTTACAAGTAAGGGGGCCAGTCACACGCTCATCCCTTCGGTCCAGTGACGGCAACCTGTTTCGCTAACAGCAGGGTGCACACGGCCGTCACCACTGCCCGCTCTTCCAGGACAAGCCACCTCTGTCATGCGCGATTTGGGCCCTTGCAGCTCTAACCCTTCCAGGAAGCTGTGTGTCCTACTGCTGTACATAGCTGGCCTTCCACGGCGGAGGGTATACACTCATCAATCCGCTTCTTGTTGTCCCCATGCCACCCCTGGCTCCCAGACATTCTACCAGCCGCTCCGCCCCTCGCCCAACGCTTTCCCACAGGCCAGGAGCAGCGTGTGCTAGCTGCACGGCTGGGTGGCTATGCCCCCACCACTGCATGCCTCCTCCCACACAGATGGCCACCCCAGACTGCACGCTAGGCAGCCCTACAAGCGCTTCCCTCCCAGAAACTCCTCATCAAGGGCAACACCAACTGATACCTACCGGCTGGGCGCCCATGGCTGCCACCACCGCCTGCTGCTGCTCTGCTGAGAGGCCCTCCAGCACCGGCTTAGCTGCCTCCACAGTCCCTCCTTCCTTCACCCGCATGTACACCAGCCCAGCCGCCCCTGCTGCCTGCGCCTCATCTGCATCTCAACAGAGCAGGTTGCAAAGACCTTGGGCACGCTTGGTGATCGTGTGCGCTCCTGCAGCTCCTCCTAGGCCCGGCACAACTTCTTCCAGGCCACCAGGACCTGCGGCCTGCGCCTCGTCTGCACCGCGATTACAAACGTCGCAGACGCTGGAAGAAGACACTGTCATGAAAAGCATGCATTGCCTCTGATTAGATACCTCTGGAGCACTCTTCACGTTTTCAGGATGCATGAGGTGATCATGGGTCACCTTGCTGGCACCGAAGGAGACGGGAAACCCACCAGAGACATCCCCCTTGGGCTTGACCCTGGAGTTGGACACCTTCTGGCCATCGGGTACCCGGATCCCCTTCACGATGCCGCCCTCAGCCACCGCCCCGGCAAACACCCTGCATGCGCACACGTGCTGCAGAGCCTGAGGCAAGTGAAACATGAGTCGAACTCTGGGGCTCGCATGGGTATGGTAGTGCATGGGTGACCTGTTCAAATCGCTATTGCAGCTGAGGAAGGCAGGCTGCATGGCTGCCACCATCGTTTGCCCAAAAGCACAGCAGCCAGGTCAAAATACAAGCCGCCCATGCTTGCCAACGCAATTCTATGCCGATTAGGCCTACCCCCCGGCCAAACTCGTATTGCCAAAGACGTGCCAAGGCGTCCAATGCCCGCCCACGCCTCTGATCCCTACCTGAAGCCGCAGCCCCGCACCGCCTCAGTCACATCTGCCATCTCCAGCCCGTAGCGCAGGTCCGGCTTGTCCGAGGCGTACTTGCCCACTGCCTCTTCGTAGCTGAGCCGCTGCAACGGTAGCTGGACATCAATGCCAGCCACCTGCACGACACTGACTCATCAAAACTGATCAAAGCCAGGTCAGACCGAGCGTGAGCACAGTCACCAGCACCAGTCACAGAACAGGTCAGGGAGGTGTGATGCAGTCCACCCAGCCGCCTGCCCATGCCGTTTACTGTCAGTAAGCCGGGTGCAAAGCGAAGTGGTCCTCAGTGACAGCCACTGTTCAGACAAGCTTCTGCAGGTCTGGCTTAGTAGAATTGGTCTACCTTGGGAAGGAGGCTGCTCACTGCCAGCCGGCTCAAGCAGCCTGCCTCTGCCTCTCAGCCACCATCTCTCCCGCGTCACCTCTCTGAAGAGAGTGGCTATCAGCTGCTCCGTGAGGCTCATCACGGTCTCGCGGTGTAAAAAAGCCTGGAACCTCCCCCCAAAAACAAAACCCCCACGCCCCCGTGGCGTCACCTCTCTGAAGAGAGTGGCTATCAGCTGCTCCATGAGGCTCATCACCGCCTCGCAGTGTAAGAAAGCCTGGCCACCCCAAAAGAACATTACCCTTACATCCCCCACCTCCCCACCCGCATCACCTCTCGAAACACGGTTGCTATCAGCTGCTCCATGAGGCTCATCACAGCCTCGCGGTCCATAAAAGCCATCTCCATATCTAGCTGCGTGAACTCCGGCTGCCGGTCCGCCCGCAGGTCCTCGTCCCGGAAGCACCGGGCTATCTACACATTGCAATGATAGGGGAATGTGAATATGGAATGGCATGCAACCCACGGTTAGGAAACTTATGATGGTATCATTGTCCTTGCAAGGATTGACCCGCTTCCCCTCCAGGCACAGCACCCGACCTCAGGCCCCCAAGGTCCTCCATCCAGTTGTACCTGAATCCCATGCAGAACTGCTTGGAACAATTCTTTCGTGCACCCACTGAGGGTGGGCCTCTGGAGAAACACTCCCCCCCCAGGGCCCCCTCACATCACCTCACCTGGTAGTATCGGTCAAAGCCGGCCACCATCAGCATCTGCTTAAAAAGCTGTGGCGACTGTGGGAGAGCGTACCAGTCGCCCGGCTGCAACCTGCAGCCACACCCTGGTTTAGGTTTAGCCTAGCAACACAATGAAATGAGATGATGAACTGCAAGCCCACCGCAATAGGCATTGGATGTCCATGGACGTACAGCACCCACAGACTAGTCAAAGCCCAACCACATACACAGCCACCTGACCATGCTGCCGTGAGTCCACCAAGCGAGAACCCGCAGACAGCAGCAGTAATTAACTCCTTAGGAAGGCCCGCAGACAGCACCACAGCGCATGGTGAACAGCATGTCCAAACTGGAAGTCCAAACGGCCTAGGGAAGCGAAAGCCGATGAGAATTTAACATGCCCTACCCAGCTGCAGCCACCTGAGAGGCAGCAGGCGGTCCCTGGCAGCCACCAAGCCCGGACTTGGGTCAAGAACGGTGCCTCCATGACGCCCAACCCTTCAGGACCTCTTGACACCCGGTCCAGAAATTGCACCGCATGGGTGCAGCGCTATCAAGCTGGCCAACCCCAGCAGGAACCCCTCTGGACCCTTTGACCGCTTCAAACCTAACTCCAGGTGATGCAACATAAGGTGATCCTGTATCTATGTGGCCTACCCCAGCAGGAACCCACCTGGACGGCACCAGGTAGTCCCTGGCCCCCTCAGGGGTGGATCTCGTGAGGATCGGGGTCTCCACCTCGATGAAGCCGTGCTGATCCTCCAGGAATCTGCGGATGCAGCGCACCATGCGGTGCCGCAGCCGCAGGTTGTCGGCCATCTTGGGCCGCCTGCACAGGGGGGGGGAGTACCCACAATGGACGCTTGGGGGAGTCCAGAGCGACCATCATCAGTGAGGGAGGAGCTCAACAAGCGCTTGGGCTCCCACAGGCATGGCACTCATGTTGCTGTCTAGGAGGAAACAAACCCTTGACCCACCCCCTGCGCCCTGCTCCACGCCCACACCCCCGCCTCACGCTGCCTCACCCATCACACTCCAACCTCATGATGCGCGCTGTGGTAATGAAAACTAATGGCCAGTCATACACCACCAGGCCTCTCTGCACCCTCCAGCAGCCACCATCACAGCCTGGTCGACCTGGAACCCAGCACGGCTTATGCCCCACATGTTGCCTATAGATATGAAACATGAACTGCGCCAACCCGATAGTGCGGCAGCAGTCACGTAAAAAGCATCATCCCCCTTAGGGGCACCTTAGGTCCGGCTGCCTCCAACAACATGTAGTTTTGTAGTTAACGCACCAGATAAGCCTTGGATGGGTTGGTCATAGCTCCAAGCTGTGGACTGCCCCTCCTACTACCTACCCCAAACACCACCTGGTACGTACCTCAGGTCCAGCACCCTGTGTCTCAGCCGCAGCTCCTCTCGTGGCGGATCTGCCTCCGCCTCCGACTGGCTGACAAGGAAGGGAAGCTTGCGGGTGACGGCATTGAGCACCTGCACAGGCAGCTGTGTGAGGGGGGCTCTCGCTAAAGAGCCACTGCTCCTGCAATCTGCGCTGCAGCTATCTCGCAAGGCTGCCAAAGCTCAGCCTGCTGCCAGGCCCAGTAGCTCTTCTCAATTATTCTCATCTCATAGACAAGCTTGGACACACAAGTAGTGCCGTCAGCTTTCTCTCGCTTTCTCATTGGGAATTGAGAGTGAGAAGGCATTACTCATAAGCCAAGGACCACCCTACAGTGAGACCGCCAAACCCAGCACAGCATGTGTGCTGGGACCGCACCTTGATGTCACTCGGCACCAGCTCCACCGCCCCGGTCCTCAGCCGTGGGTTGGGGTCCTGCCGCGCACGCAACTTGCCGCTGACGCTGACCACCCACTCGCCACGGAGGCGCTCCGCCTTAGCGTGGACCTCTGGCTGCTGCTGGGGATCCACAACCACCTGCAGGACTTGCAACATGTCGTGGGTGATGTAGTGAGAGATAATAGCTGGGACTGCTACGGCTTTGGCGTGGACCTCTGGCTGCTGCTGGGGATCCACCACCACCTGCAGGCAGGCACTGCAGCATGGGGTTGGTGATGTAAGGGTGGGACGACAAGATGTACTGCTACGCCTTGACGTGGACCTCTGGCTGCTGCTGGGGATCCACCACCACCTGCAGGCAGGCAGTGCACCATGAGGTTGGGTGATGTAGTGGGTGATAATAGCTGGGACTGCTCCGTCCTTGGCTTGGCTCGCTGCCTGCAGTGGGGGTCCACCACCTGCTGCAGGCAGGCAGAGCCGCATGAGGTGGGTGATCATAATCTGGGACTGCCGAGCTTTGGCACTGCTCTTGTGCAGTTGCATGTGAACTACCGCCTCAGGCAGACCTGATCGTCATCTCAAGTGATGAACTCATGCACCCCAGAAGGAATAACCTAGGCACATTGGGTACCACGGTCAAGCTTTTCACAAGAATAGCAAGAGCACCATGTAGCGGTAGCATGCATCAGTCCCGCAACAGCCATCAGTCCCACCAGCCTAACTGACCCCCACCGCTATTCCCACCTGCACGATGCCTGTGTGGTCCCTTATGTCCAGGAACAGGATGCCGCCAAGGTTGCGGTAGCGGTCCACCCAGCCACATACTGTCAAGTGCTCTGCGATATCCCCCTCCCCAACGCTGCCGCAGCCATGTGTACGCCCTGGCCAGGTGAGTTGCTGTTCCAGCACCGACCCGGCAGCAGCAGGGGCATCTTCGATCCCATCTATTTCAGCCGCCGTCGCAGTCGTGCTGAGTGCGCAAGCTGGGCCAAGAACTGCTCGCTGCTGCCGGAGTGGGCTGCCTAGCTTCAAGCGCCTAGATGCTCCAGGTGGGCCCGTAACGCTGGGGCAGATGATGGAGAGCTTACGCACATTCCGTGCTATGGTAAGCAGGTGAGCCTGACGCCAGCTCTGGCACGCCATCCGTGCCAACAGCATGACTGCTCGAGCACTCACTGCATGCAGAGGTACATCAGAGGCAAGCTCGTGCCACTTCTCAAGGTGCAGCTGGCACCTACTGATGATCACTTGCTCAATTCCTTTGCCGATGACTCCTTTGCCGCTTGCGCCCTGAGTCCCTTTGTGATACAACCTGGCTGGCATCCGAGAAGGGTAGAGCATACAATTATACCTAGGTTAACTCTTAGTTTGTTCAACTTCAGGCACATGGTCCACCTGAAGCTTCGCGTCGTATCACTTGTTCGCTCTCCTGTTGTTAGCCTCGGCCATTTCCAGTGTAGGAGAAGACGTTGCCATGCAGTTTCTCCACCAGCGTGCAGTGCCTCTGAGCTGGCGGTGCAGGCAACGTTGGAGCCAGCCCCAAAGATAGACCAACCTGCCAACCCCCTTGCACCAGAGGGAACAGCAACCACAGCAGGAGCAGAGGTAGAAGCACAGATAAACGGAGGAGATGCCGTGAAGGGAACAACCGAGCGAGCAGCGGCTGCCCTGGAGGGAGCATCAGTAGCCACTGGCGCACCTACTGTCAAGCAGCTTGTGTCCAGCGGCTTGCAGGACTCAGAGCTGGAAGAGGAGCAGCACAAGGCACTCTTGAAAGAGGCCTTCGCGCTGGGTGATTCACAGCGAACCTTGGTTCGCCTGGCAGAGTTGCGTGCAGCCCACCCGGCCAACTGGCATTTTGCCCTGGCAGCAGCCGGCCTTCAGGCGCAGCTAAGCCAGCATGCAGCAGCAGAAACGAGCTACCGGGCTGCGGCCGCCGCATCTGGCGAAGCCAGCCTCGCACTGCAGCGTTGGGGTGTTTTTGAAGCCACGCGTGGCCGCCTAGATGCAGCCAGGGACCTGCTGCAGCGAGCCATCAAGGCTGACCCCAAGCATGCTGCCGCATACAATGCTTTGGGAAAGCTGGAAGAGCGCTTAGGGCGGTATAGCGAGGCCCTGAAGCAGTATGAGGCAGGGTTTGCGGCAGACCGGACCCATGTCCACTCACTCCAGGCCAGGTGTGCCCAGGCAACCTATTGTCTTCGTATACTATAACATTGTGCATTTTTGCAGGCTATTCTAGCTTTTTTGAAGATGGTTACTGGAGTTGCGGAGTATATCTGTAGGATCTACGACTTATGACAACATGTGCTGGTAGTGCAGCATTTACCATGAGCCCGTGTTGTGAGCTTGCTAACCGCGCTTGCTCATGCCAGCTAGTACACTATGCGCTGCAGAGAAGAGGTTGAGAATTGAACTTGGATGAAGCCTTGGCCTGTGTTCTGCAGGGCGGTGTTGGAGTCCCGCCTAGGCCACGGTGAGGAGGCCAGGAAACTCTTCAAGCAAGCAGCGGAGCTGTTCCCCTTGCATGCGCCAGTCTTCACGGCCTGGGCTACTTTCGAATGGCAGCAAGGCCAGTTCAGGGCCGCGAAGAAAATCTATGAGCAGGCTATGGAGGAGGCACCTCCCCATGCCCCCTTGCTCTCAGCGTATGCTAGGTGAATTAGATGTGCCACGCTAGTGTCTGCAGGGTATGCAGTGTCAACCACATGCGTTGCCAGTTGCTGAGGGTTGGCACCGCCCATGCCTTTGGTGCACTCTTCGTAACACGTCGGCGCATTTGCAACGGGCGGGGCATGGTCAGGTTTTGGTGGTAAATCCTTCCCTTCCCATCAGAATTCTTCGTTTCGCTCTGGAGCCTACACTGTTGTTGACACCGCACGCTGCGCAGGATGGAGGCGCAGCGCCGCAACCTTGCCCGTGCGCGGCGGTTGTACCGCCAGGCGCTGGAAGTGGACCCGGACCATGCGCCAAGCCTGCTGGGACTGGCACAGCTGGAAGCCAGGAGCGGCAATGCCGCCGCCGCGCTAGAGGTCAGAGCTGAGGATGCCAGGGGTGTCATATTTATTTTAGGCTCCTGCCTGTTGGCAGCTGATGCAAGACTGGCAGTTTGCGGCCGGGCTGGAGGTATAAGATGGGCAGCCATGATGCTGGAAGGCATGGGTATGGTAAAACTATGGCTGGGTGGTTTAAGGAATGCTGTTGCTGTGTTCTCGCGCCTGGTGCATGGTTGCGCTATCCTGTGGCTGGATGTCAGCAGAGTTGCAGGGGATGATGTTGAATTCCACAATCGTGTAGCACACCATAGGTGCCCTCTATCATACTGATAGCATTGCGGCATGCCGCCATAGCCAGCACAAAGAACAACAACTCCAGTGTGGTAGCCCTTACAATTTCTTTATGCTGCTGTAGATCTACACGCGAGGCTTGCAAGTTGATCCGGCCAACCTGCAGCTGCTCAGCTCCCTGGCCCAGTTTCACACAGCCCAGGGGGACCTCAGCGCAGCTAAGCAGTGGTGGCAGGCGGTACTGGATCAGGACGCCACCAATGGCCATGCCCTGTATGCTCTGGGACTGCAGCATCAGCAGGATGGGAATCTGTCGGAGGCAAGGGCTACCTTCAAGCGTGGGCTTACGAGCAAAGGTAGGCTGTGGGGGACAGTTACCAGAGGGATGGCGTGCTGGTGGTCTGGCTCATTGCTAGACAGCATGCTTGATGTTTGGGAGGTTGTATTCTTGTTTCCGAGAGCCGCCAGCAGCCACTGGGAGGTGTCAGGTGCGAGCACCTGCTTTAAGCATGGGCTGAACAGCGAAGGTCGCCGTGCACGAAGGCTGGTTGCTGTGTGACGTCGCCATCTACCTTATCAAACCTTTGCCAGCTTGCCTGCCTCGCCTTGCAGACGCCAAGGGCTCACTCATGTGTCACTGTGCCCTGGCCGAGCTCGAGGCTTTCCTTGGTGACCCAGCGGCCGCACGTGAGGTCTTTGCCGCGGCGGCCGGACGTGCGCCGCCCGGCGACGCGCGCCTGCTGCGCCACTGGGCGCTCTTTGAGAAGCGGCAGGGCGACCTCGCGGCCTCTGCACACCTGTTCCGGCAGGCGGCGGTAGCCAACCCCAGGGACGACCGCACGTGGCTGCAGTGGGGGCTGCTGGAGCGGCGGCGAGGGGAGGCGGCCGCGGCGCTACACTGCTTTGCGCGTGGCGTGCAGGTGTCGCCGCGCAACCCCTACCTGTGGCAGGCGAGTGCCAGGCAGTGCGACAGGGTTGCAACGGGGGCGTGGGCTTGTTCAGATTTTTTGCCCCCTTACGCTGTAGTGAACATTGCCGCTGTTTCCAGGTCCTGAGGAATGTTCATCAAGATGTAGTGAAGGCAGGATACAGCACTGGCGGCGGAATCTGCTCAGATGCCTTGTGGTGGTGAAGCGCAAGGCGGCGCTGCGCCTCTTTTGAAGCGGCAGGGGCCAGCCAGTTACATGAGTTCCATCGCAAGTTGTCAATCGTGCGAGCTGGGGGGCATCCTCACCTTGGTGCAGGTCTGTGCGGTTACACATAAAATCCGTTTATTATACAGAGCGTGCCCCTCCCTGCTTCCCTAGCAGGTCTATGGCATAACCTTATGGCACCAGGGCCGTGTGGATGACGCCCGCGAGGTCTTCCGGCAGGGAGTCTACCAGGCCCCCACCAACCCCCAGCTGCTGCTGGAGTGGGGCCTGATGGAGCAATCTGTGGGGAACCACCGGAGCGCCCTGGCCATCTTTGAGCAGGGTGCGAGCGCGTCGGAGCCGCATGCGCCGCTGCTGGCTGCATGGGCAGACCTCGCGGAGAGGGTCCAAGGGGAGGAGGAGGCAGCGGCAATCAGGGAGCGGCTGGAGGGGCTGGTCAAACAGCCAAAAGGAGTGAGTCCAAAGGCACGGAAGAAGAAGATAAAGAAGAAGAGAAAGCAGCTGCTGAGGAGGGTGTCTGGGGGCACGCTCAAGGAGCAGAGTCAAGCGGGAGGGGGTGCCCAGCAGGCGCAGCAGCAGACAGATGAGGTGTCAGCCGTGTAAGGTTAGGGAGGGTGTTAGATTTGTAGGGTTGCTAGGAAGTGATGGCTGCAGATTTGTATGGGACAATTCTTGCTCAGTAACGTGCTGATTATTAATTATTGACAGTTGTCATGTGGCTGTGCACCCGGCATACATCAGCCGCGCCAGTATTAATGGAGGGAATTTGAGGAGCATTCGAAGTGCCAGCAGTGGAGTGTTGCGAAAGTGATTGCTTCCACGCATGCCTGGGCTCTCAGGCTGCGTGTGATGACTCTCAGCCATGTCAGTTAGCTTACTTTCCTCTACTGCTCCCCACTTTGTTCCATTTTCCCCCTTTACACACCCAGGCTTTCAGTTACCCACATGGCATCAAGTAACAGACCAACTTGGGCCCACTAACCTCCCAAGAAACAGTGCAGGCATCAGCACGACAAGTACCAGCGTCACCCCATCAGCACAAGTACCCAGTATCTTTCAAAGCCACAGAAGCAGCAGAGTCAAAAGCTGTACCCCTTCAAGGGGTACAGACGTGGGTTGTAGGCAATGCAGGCAGGGACGCTGTAGTTAGAATGTATCACATATACAACAAACCGTGAGCTCCATCATGCTCTAGCAAACTGCCATAGTACCCCCTCAACCAAACAGTGCCCAGACGGCCTCTTAGGTTCCCACTCATCCAAATAAACCAAAACTAAAGGGCTGGACCAGAAAACGGCACAAGAACGGAGTGCAGCCAAGCCTTCCCGAAAACAGGCTGACACTGCAAAACAACTCACGTCAAACATGCAGTGCCCCAAGTCACAGTACTAGCAAACACACACGCCAGCACACCCTGTCAACTAAACAGGCATAGAGTAGCACAAGCGACCTGCGCTTAACATGGCGGACTGTACAGCATTGTTGGGCTAGGTCAAAGAATATGGACCCCTATCCAAAGGGAGATGGCAAGATGATTAAAGGGAAGCAAAACATGGCGGGACACACTGCCCCAGCAAAACAGCAGTTCTCATGAGATATCCTCAAGCACACATGCCACCATCAGGCCTGGTATCCTGGTATCCAAGACATGCATGTCGAGGCAAGCATTGTCCAAAAAGAGCAGGGATACAACCTTGCTGCCATCGGCAGCAGCTTACCCAGAGGCAAAGCATTCATATCGTGACTGTCCCCTCCCAGACGTACAACTGGCTGCCCAACCCAACACAACAGGTGGGACCTGTATACAACCCATAAGCAGCGCTCGGACTGCTTTGAGCACCGCCAGACTCTCCCCAGCAGTCCCACCCCCCGACACACGTAACACTTACCAGCAACGGAAGGCTCAGTGCCAGGCGCACCTTGCCAGCACTGTTTGGTGTGGCGCCTGCCAACTCCCTTGACGCCCGCCACTCACATCTGTGCCCTTGTGCCCAGAGCATGACGCTGTGCAGGGCACTGCCGCAGGCTGGCCGTATTGCTCTTTCATGAAAGCTCGCACGTAGCGGCCCTCGCTGCGCTGCGCTGAGTCCCTCCTGCCACCAGGACGAGTGCAGCGACCACGCTCCTCACCCGGCAACCCCACGGCAGCCGTGGCTGCCATACTGGCCTCGCCTAAATCACAGTCTTAGGGGGAGCCACGTTGCTGCCGTTACCCCCCTCAGCCACCAGGAAGGGTGCTGGGGCCGCCATAGGCTGGGGGGCAGCTTCAGTGACACCCAGGGACTTGCCCTTCATGTAGGCCTCCTCATCGAGGATGATCTGCACAGCAGGCAGGCGGGGACACAGCTATTGGTCATCCTGGTTAACGACTAAGGCCCTCCAGGTAGACCTCCTCATCGAGAATGATCTGCGCGACAGGCCGGGAGTACAGCGTGCATATCTTTGCTGACTTATGGGCAGTGCACCAGGGCGACTTGTCTCTTCGTACGGAGCCTCTGTGCCTCGCCGCAAATTTCAGACACGGCCAGATGGTTAGAAGTAGAATGTAGCATCCGTGGCAAGGGTGCTCACCTCATCTGCTGCGGGGCCCATCACCTTCCTCCAGAACCAATGGCGGGCAAAGAGCCCATGCACGCGCTCCATGGGCACTCCCTTAGTCTCTGCAGCAGAAAGATATATAAATATTGAGCGTCCAATATCAAGCGGAGTCTGTGAGACAGTTGGTTCGCCACCAGGCCTCAGAATCCCACTAGAGGGGTCCATACACACAAACCCAACCCCCAAGCATCAAACATATGCATGCAAGACCACGTTTTCCAGAGCTTTGCGGCACAGCGCCTGGGAGCAGCCACTGCTGGCGCACTGTGGGTGGCGGGGGCTGTCGCGTGCCCTGTCCTTACCTGGCAGCAGCAGTCCTACAAAGGTGGTCATGATGGCCACAAAGCCGGCGCTGCAAGGGGCAGGGGCAGATAGGGAGCATTGAGTTGATCACTACGACATTAGTAGAACTGCGACTGTGGGAGAAGGTAGAAGTTCCATTCACCCCAAGTGCAGCTACAAGTTGAGGTAGGACACTCTTCGTTCCGGCTGGGAAAGGTGCGGATACCCTACCGACTGACTGGATGTCCACTTTTGAATCATCCTCAAATGCTCTGTGCGTGAGGTGGACCGGACTGCACGCAAGTAGTGGCAAGCTGCTGACCCGTCACACTCACAAGAAGATGAAGACGCCCCATTTCATGGAGCACAGCATGGTCAGGAAGCACTGGCCCTGCAACAGACAGAAGACGTCATGTAAATTCCAAGGGTCCACGGAAGCTGTAAGATGTCACGCAAGTAGCATTGTCCCCTGTCACACGCAGGCACTGCACTTCAGATCAAACCAGGTTGTGGGGCATGAGAGCAGACCACCCCTGCTTAGAAAACCCCAGGCAGACACACAAGCTGAGCATCCACCCCAGCTCCCCCAAGTACAGTTATTGCATCTCAGAAAGGCAGCAGGGCGTGCAAAGCGCCAGCGGGGGTCACTTACAATGACGAAGGAGAAGAGGAAGTTGGCCACCACGGCCGCAGACATGCCTGCGGCGGGAACAGCAGCAAGGTTAGCGGGTTCGATATACATTATCACATCAGTGTGTGCAAGGAGGGAATGACAGAAGGGTGCCCAGCTGTTCCAGTGCTCGTTGCTTGGCATGGCTCAGCATGGCATAGCATGCCGGCAGGGCTATCCAAGGTCAATCCAGGGACAGGTGGCTACGCCGCGGGGCGCGCTGATCCGGCAGTGCTGTGCATGCTGTGTGCTCTGTGCTCACCGGCAGCGCGGGTCTCCAGGGTCTGGATCTCAGAGGGGACCAGCCAGCCCAGGGGGCCCCAGGACCTGCGGCAAGAGACAAGCCTGGAGTCAGCAGTGACTCATGCAAGTTTTGGATGGCTGACTCATCATCACATGTGTAGGGTTAGCACCGAACAGCAGGAGAGGGGTTGGGGGTGGGGTGGGGGCCTCCTATCGAGTTGGAGGCAGAGTACTTGCTGCACAAAGCAGACTCAAGAAGTTGCAAGTGTGGACCCCCACTTACCAGGCAAAGCCAGCCACGAACACACAGATCACGATGAGCACACCAATGGCCACCTGCACAGGCAACACACTTGCAATAACTTCATCCCTTTGGTCAGGGAAGCAGGAGAAAGGGGAGCAAACCAGGGCAACAGCACGCGCCACCAAGCCCAATACTGGCGACCCAGTGGTAAAGGGCAGGAGAGTGCATTTCGAACCGGCAAAGCATGTGCAAGCTTGCGCTATTCAGCTGGTTCTCAGACTCCACATTGCGGTGAATGGCAGTAGAAGGTATTTGATTGACAGTTGCCCTCACCCTCTTGGGCAGCTCGCCGGTGGTGTAGACGCCAAACTCCGTAGCAAGCACCACGCCAGTGACGATCTGCAGTGGGAAACAGAGCAGAAGGCACAGGTTTTGCAAACGTTTTGAGTGGCTGTATGGCGCAGGTCACCGCGCGGAAGACACTAACGTCAGCACAGCAGCCACGAGACAGTCTTGCATTCCTGTGCTAGCAACATCTGGGCGCCTCACAGCCTGCCTGTGCAGCCCCTGCCAAACCTGCACACCCTGGTGCATATACCTGCCACACAGCAGGTACCCACCCAATCCCAGGCCAACCCCAGTCGCAACCTAGGTGACCGTGCCCACCTGTGCCAAGAGCATCCACGGCCAGGATGGAGATTTCTGAAATCATTTGGGTACCACCCACCTGTGCCAGGAACATCTGGATGCCGCCCTCCAGGAACAAGGCCTTGCGGCCAAACTTGTCCACGGTCAGGATGGAAACAAAGGTGGAGACCACGTTGACGGCTCCGATGATCACGGTGTTCAAGAGGGCGGCTGACCTGCAGTGCAAGCGCATTTAGCTATACTATAGCACATGTCGGCCAGGGTGGTACCACCGGTACTGAAGGGGTACCCCTAATGGAGAAGGTCCCTTTGACATCAAAATGCTGAACCCCGGGACCAAGTCAAAGGAGTGGTTCATACAGACCTGTCCAGGAGGACATGCTGCTGCAAGGTTTGGCAGCCATCGGCTGTAGAGAGGTGCATCATACTTCCATGAGTCGACACAGATGTGATCTACATGGCCATTGCCGGGCGGCAGCGGCCCAGCCTCGCTGAGAAGGAGCTAAAGAAAGGAGGGAGCGTGCCCATAGCCCCAAGGGCGGGTGCCGGGGGCCCAAGCATACATTGTAGTGCGCTGTCTACTTACTTGCCGCTGCCCAGCGAGCTGAAGAGCACAGGCACGTAGAACATGATCTGCAGCAAGAGGGGCAGGCCGGTAGGTCTGGGTGATGCTCCGACCCTGCAACCCTGAGCCAGACTGGCTACCTAGTTATCGGCTGGCTGGTCTTCAGCCGATGTTGCCGGCATGCTGCTGGAAGGCAGCAACCCAGGCGGTGCAGCTCAGCATAACACTGTGCATTAAACCCCGGGTAATACTCACCGCATTGATGCCGGTGAATTGCTAAAAGACGGCGATCCAGACGGTGCAGCTCAGCATGACGCAACACTACATACCCTCGGGCTTACTCACCGCGTTGATGCCGGTGAACTGCTGGAAGATGGCGATCCAGACCGTGCAGACGAGCATGGGGAAGTATGCGCGGGTGAACATCTTGCGCCACGACTGCAGCAGGGGAAAGGTAGTGGTTGGGTTGGGTGGTGTATGGGTGTTTGGTGGGTGGGTGGGTGGGGTGTATGTGGAGGGGTGGGTGTGT
>BBXU01001499.1:0-27113 GCA_001598975.1 Parachlorella kessleri | reverse complement strand
ACTGCTCTCTTACCCCCCCCCCCACCTCCCCCCACCCACCCACCACCCCCCACCCCCCACCACCACCACCCTTCCGTTCTCTTTCCAATCCCTTCCCCATTAAGCCCACTTTGTTTGCTAAGGGCGCACAGCCTCGACATGACAGGAGTGCTGACTACTTCCCGCCCCTGCATCCACCCCTACACTGCCTCCCACCACTTGACCTCCCACCTTGCTTGAAATGTACGAATCAGAGCAGGCTGTGCTAAGGGTCACTGACTGCTTTCCTCCCCCGCAGCCACCCCCTACACCGCGTCCCACTACTTCACGCCCTACTCCGCCTCGGCACCCGTGGAGGAGGCGGTGGTGGCGGGGACCTCACACCCCCTGGAGTCCGACTTCCTGGTCAACGCCAAGGTGTGACTAAAGGATTACATGAGGCCCCCGGGAGGAGGCGGTGGTGCGTGAGTGGGTATGTGTGTGGGGGGGTGGGTGGGTTGGGTAGGTGGGGGTGGTATGTGTGTGGGGGTGGGGTGGGGGGTTGGGGGGCCCTCCCACCCCCCGGAGTCGGACTTTGTTGTTCCTCACCAAGGTGTGTGCATAAAGCATGTGCGGACAGAGTCTGTGAAGGAACTGTTTGTTTTCTTGGGGTGGTTTTTGTTGTGTTGAGGGCGTGTGTGACGAAAGCATTGCATAAGGCCCCTGTGCAGCAGTGCCGGCGGAGCCCTCCTCCCCTGCTAGAGTGAAACATGCTGGGCAAGGCGTGGGGCTGGCTGCATGACACATCAGGTGACAAATCGCCAGCGTGGAGGGCGCGATGGTGGAACCTCCCCCACCCCATATTGACCCTGGTGGAGGAGGGAAGGTGGTTCCAGCTTAGGTGCAGAACGCCGCGCTCAGCTCATACAGCTCACGTCCCTGCTGCGCCACTGGCATGGAAAGTGTATGTGGGCTCTGCACCCAGCATATAGCATGGGCAGTGTTTGAGCCCTGCTCCTGCTGCTCTGTGGTCACGCAGGCGCTGATCTTCTTCAAGTCCACCAAGGGTGGCTTCCTGGCTGGGTGGGAGCACGGCACAGGCATCATGATCTCCAGGTGGGCATAAGATTCCACGGCATCAGATTCCACTAGTACGGGGGCGCAGTGCATGGTGCGGTGACTGGCATGGCGTGACGACCTTGTGGGGAGCATGGCACAGGGAAACCACGCTACACTGAAACTCCCCGCTGGGGGGCTGTACCAGGCCCCAGGCACACCTAGCCACACACATGTACTTGCCCCTCACAGTGCGCTGGGTGGGCCACCATAGCCACACATAGGTCCTTGGACCATACAGACTTGGTGCCAGTCAAACTGCTGATATAGCGCCGCTAAACAGTAAGAGGTATGCTGGTTTGCAGGCTCCCGCCTGGGGCTACTGGGACTGACCGGTGGAGCTCGCCTTGCTTCATGACGGTCAACGGCTTCCAGTTTGGGCTGGTGGCGGGCATGGACAGGGTGAGTCACCCCTGACTAAGCCGAAAAGGCAGCAAGGTTGGCCTTGCACTTTGGGCTGGTGGCGGGCATGGAAGGTTGAGTCAACCACCCTGACTAAGCCGGTGAAGTCCGGCCTGCGCTACAGTTTGGGGTGGTGGCGTGCATGTCTGGACATGTCACCTTGCACTGTTGGAACAAGTGCCGGGCTGCCCACACTCGGCAGCACGTGTGAAGCTGGAGGTTGGAGAGTAGAAAGGAAATGGTAGCAAGCTCTATACCTGTGTAAGCCCGCAGTGATTCTGCAGCGTCGGGGGTCGTCGATAAGGGGCGAGGCCTGCTGACCTCCCTCTGTCCTGGCGTGTCTTCCCCTTTTGCAGACCCAGACACTGATAGCCGTGATGTCAGACAAGGGCTTGGACAGTATCATCGCCAACAACGGGTAGGCAGTAGGCCAGGGAAAGAGAGGCACACACTGGAAGAAGATGGGGGAGGATGAGGGGGGTGCTGTGATGTCGAGACTGGAGTGGCGTTCATAGGAGGGCCGGCTGCAAGAGCATATATGTGCTGTTGCTGCACAGCAGCCAGGGGCTGAGAGGTGGCTTACAGCATGTGCCATCCTTCTCTGCATTCTGCCAGCTGCCCCGGACAGAAGCAGACAAATCCCCATGATGGAATCATGTCCATGGGATCTCGCTGCAGCATCACAAGGCTCATGCATGGTGGCGGCTAAAGAGCTTGTGTGTGCGGGGCACTGCTGCTGTTGCTGCTGCTGCTGCAAGGTCATTTTCAGGGCGGACTCCAGCCCCTGCATACTGCTTTCAGCCCTCCCGTGCCAACTGCTAATTGTCTTGGGCTCTTGATTTCTTGCAGCAAGGTGAGCTTCGGCATGGACTTCAACCTGGCCCTGTGGCCGCTGGAAAAGAACAAGTGAGTGGCTGTTTGGCGTATCCCTGCCGGTAGAGGGCCTAGGGTGGCTGTTGAACAGCGTGGCAAGGCGTCTGAGCAGCGTGGCAGTGCTAGTACGTACTGCGATTGGGCATTTGGGATCCAGCATGGCCGGCAGCATGTGCAAGGGGCCTACTGTCCTCAGACCGCGGTAAGGCTGTGGTGCCCAGCATGAGGTGTGCTGCTCCACTCTTGGCTTCTACGGCTTCTACCAAGAAAGGGGGCACCATGCCTGTTTGGCTGACGCACTGCATTCTTCTGTGGGTGTGGCTGTGTCCGTGCAGTGAGAACAAGGAGTGGAGCTTCGGGGCGGACTTTGCGATCGTGTCCACCGCAACGGGCCTCATGGCCGACGTGGCCTTCACCAGTAAGCCAGCCAGTGTTTGAAACCCCTTTTCAAAACCCCAGTTTGGATACTCTTCCATGCCTGATGTGGCCTTCAGCAGTACGCCACCCAGATAAAAACTGCCAGGTGCAGCAGGGCGACTGGGGCGGCCTGCCGAGGGGCATGCTGGCTTGACAGGTCTTCAATGCCAAGCCTTGCCGGCCACCTCTGAATACTGATCTGGGCAGCAAGTGCAGTTGTGCTCCCGTGAGGCAGGTCCCATACCCAGCACCCCTGCTGCATGCCCCGGTCAGTAGCTGACAATGCAAGCAGGTGTCGTCGTGCAGCGGAAATTGGCAACTCATATGAGTGGCCCTGTCAGCCCAGCTTATCAGGGACCTGGGTCTGACCTGACCTGCATTGATTTTGAAGCTCAGGGCCAGGGCCCTGCAGGGTGAGAATATTCCTTGCATACTTTATCTCAATCATTGCTAATCGCTACTTGTTTGCTGCCCTGGTGCAGGCACCGGCTTCCGCGTGGACCACAAGAAGAATGCCTGCTGCTACTCCCCCGGCGTGACGGCGGCCCAGATCCTTCGGGGAGAGGTGGGCTGGGCAGTGAAGGGCCCTAGCAGGGCTATGCAGCCTGCTTTACGAGTGCAATGAGAAAACTAGCGTTGTCATCTTGGCGCTCCCTCTGGCGTGGCGTGCACAAGCCATTACTCACAAATATGATACACTTGTTGCACATGGGCAGCCGCTCGTTGCCACTGGGATCCATACGAGGCCAGCAGCACATGCTGTCGTTTACCTATGTGAATCGCATATTCTGGTCTAAAACAGCCGGAGCGTGGAAGAGTCTGCCCCCAATGCCAGCGTACTGGGCATGACAGGCATGCTGTGCTGTGCTGGGTCACAGGTGGATCCTCCTACCGACGCGGTGAACCCTCTGATTGAGAAGATCAATGCCCTCACTGCCCAGGTTAGTGGCTGATATGAGCTCCACACCTGACGGTAGGCTTGATCACACTGGAATTGGTCTTGTAGGCATGCATCTGTGGGCGCGTGGCTTCGCAGCAAGCCTCGAGGGACACTCTTTCAGACTCTGTCGAAGCAGCTGTTTCAAAATGCTCCATCGTCCCTGACCTTCCCCTGGCATTTAGCCCACCAGAAGGCCAATAGCAGCCATCTTTCATTGCCCCAGCCTTCTAAGTAGGACACTGATCCATCCATGCTCCCGCCCATGTGCTGGCCCGTAGGCTGCCCGCTGTATCGGTCAGTCATTGGCCCAACCCGCTTGGTTTTTGTGCGTTTGGTCATACTCACGCCCATGTGCTGGCCCGCAGGCTGCCCGCCGCAGCGCCGCCGCGCGGGCCACCACCGGCGGGCCCGCCTCGGCTATCGCAGATGCCGAAGCTTTGGCCCCTGGTGGCGGCGTCGCCACAGAGCCTGGGTATGCCACCTACCCGGCTGCTGGCACTGGCGTGGGAACCACAGCCATGCCCACGATGTCTGCGAGCACCATGGGGGCGCCGGTGCCAGCGGCGGGCTACGGCACCAAGGTGGCCAGCACGACGCAGACTGAGGCTCGCACGGTGGGCATGGAGCCTTAATATGCTGGGGAGTTTGGTGTGTTTGTGTTGCGCCGCGAGTTGTTTTTACTGGTAAGACTGGCATGGCAGCTGGGAATGGGAGGCCGGTTTGTGCTTATGAGTGCTCTTTGCGGGGTTATCTTAGGCTGGTTTGACCTAAATGCGGGCCACTGCCTACATCAGGGTGGATGTGGCTCAGTACCTTGGGAGTGCTTGCTTGTGAAACGGTGGAGCAAACAACCCATGATCTATGCACAAACAAATGCTGCCCTTGCTTCTGCTATGCGATGTCGAATCTACCTTTGGGTCACTTGCAATGCCTGTGCCTGCGGCGTGTTGAATGCCATACCGTTTCTCTGATCCTGTTTCATAAACCCTGCCTGGAGCGTTTCCTACCCTGGGTTGAGGTATTGCCCTGTCAACTTTCTTCCTTTTGGGGGTTTCTGTTGAGAGACTTGCATGCATGCTTGGTGATGGTAGCAGGTAGTCGGAATGGACTTCTTATTTAGCGTTGGCTGTCGGCTGGATCACGTATGCTGTGAGGCCTTGCTTGTACTCTGCATTGTAAGGCCCCTTTGGGTGTACAAAGTCATCTTGCCACTGTATAAAAGACAGCTTGTGGGTCCATTACTGTTTGCACGTACTTGTTGCTATCTTATCAACCTCCTTGGTGAGGTGTATGATGTGTCGAAGTCGCCTGCTAATGCTAGGGCTAAACCCAGGGTCCCATGGCAGGGTGGGGTGTGTGCTCGTGTCTTGCATGCCTGGCGTCTATAGTGATTATACTCCAATGTAAGTTATTTGTAACATCCGAGTTTACTGACCAGACCAGCATGTGGCTCGTCTGAGCCCGGTGCTTGCCACACCACCCCACACAGTGTGGCCGACGCCAAGTTGACCTCTGATGGGTTATGTGCTCTTTATAGTCGTCTTTAGTGGATGCCAGAAACAGGGGCTGCCATGGCATTCACTGTGGCCTTGACAAGCTTGCCCAAGTAGTCCAGCTGCTTCTGAAGCTTGGGGTGCGCCTGGGCCTGCAAGCACAATGGAAGGCACCACAGCTGATCCCTTGTTGCAAGCCGCGCACTTGTCTTGCATGTCCACCTTTCGTGTCTAGGCGCTGTGTGTTCCAATGCACCGGACACACCATCTTCCTGAGGCTGTTGCTGTCACAAACGACTGGGCCATTGGTTTCAGCCTGGGCAGCCCTCAAGCAGCCCACCCAAGCCAGCCGAACATCATCTACAATGCGCTACTAACAACTCATTCTCAACTTGCTCACCTCGTGTGGCAGCTCCCCCACAGACTTGCCAATCTCCTCAACCAGCACGCGGACCTTGGCATCCAGAATGGTCCTGAGGGCATCACGCTCCTTGCTGAGTCCCTTGCACTGCTGCGCCAGCGAGGCAAGCCGGCTGCCGCTGCCGCCGCCGGTGTCTTGTGTGGGTGCAGCTGCAGCCGCCTGCATCAGAACGTGCGTGGGCGCAAAACAAGCGGGGCTTGCGGTAGGCATGAAGCCTTCAGGAGAGGTGCCAGCCAAAGCAGTGGCGGCAGACACAAGAGCAACTGGAAACGGAGGAAGTCTATGGCAGCGCCATGCGCTAACACTTCACCCGCCAGGTGAGCAAGCTGACCTCCTCTTGAGCAACAACCCCCAGAGAAGTTGAGACTGCACCTGCGCCTCATCTAGTTGGTCTTGCAAAGCCTCCACTGCCTGCTGCAAGGCCGCCTCCCTCCTCTCCGCTTCTGCCAGCTGTACGCTCATCGTGCTGTGCTGCTGCGCTTTGTCAGCATAGCGCAGGCTCAGCTCCTGCAGCTGCTGCTGGAGGTTGTCGGCTGACGGTGTGGGCTCAACCCCAGGGGGCCAATCCTGGAGCCACATGAAGTGTATAGTTTATCGCAATGCCCTGAGTCGGAGATGGTCTGGACGCTTGAATCAATTCCAGCGCATCACATCAGCAGAATGACAGGATAGGCTAGTGATATTCATGCCTGCTTTCCCTCAACAGGCTAGCTGTCCCAGTGCTTGCTACACTGCATTTTGTTGTCCCTGTCCCGTCCGTACCAACAAAATCGCGTTGAAGAGGGCAAAGATATTTCGCACTTAACTCTCACCTCCGACGTTTGCCGTGTGTGAGCTCCCGACTGGCTGCTGCTGCCACTGGCGTTGCCAGGGATGGAGCCGCCCTGGTGGCCTTCCAACCCAAGCGCTGTGGAGTCAGACTCATAGCCGCCAGGAGACACCTGCTCGGGGCCACGGCTTGCCCTGCAAATCAGCACCGCTTACACTGCTTATACCCGCTTAACAGGAGCGTGCCAACCCGCTGACAAAGAGATGCACGCTTACACAATCATGCAACCCTGCTGGACGTGCCGATCCCCCTGGTCAGTAGGCACTGCACGTTGCCGCCTGGTTAGGACTGTCCCGCAAGACCCAAACGAGCGCAGTAGTTGCACGACTTTGCCGGCTATTGCGAGGGCAAGCAGCAAACATATCACATGCAAGTCATGAAGTGCCAGAAACAGCCTAGCAAATACCAGTTGCCTGCCTGCAACTTGCCTTGGAGTGGAGGCCGCTGTCTCTGGCCACCCTGCAGGCATCCCCGGCTCGCCATCCAGCGCTGCTGCGGCGTCATCGCCGTGCTCAGCCACGCTCTTGCGCAGCGCTATGAGTTCGGCTGTCTTCTGGTCAACAAGGTCTTCAAGCTTCCTGTTGGCAGCCAGGAGGAGTAGCTGTGGGAGTGCGCCGATCCCTCGATTCAGCAGGTTGGCCATGCCAGGGGGCAGCACTATGAAGGTCATGTAGCACTTCCCTCTCGGGCACATTGATATCGTATGGAAGTCAGTGGCGAGTTTCCAATAGGCAGCTTGCTGTCCCACCCAAGTTTGCCGCAGCACAAGTTGGAAATCCATGCCGTCTTGGTCGTCATCAACAAGCTCGCATAATTGGTCGCATGGCCGCTCGATATGGCATGTTGGCTAGCACAGCCGTGCCCCTGTTTCCATCCACCCCAACCCACCTCTGCTGTGTGTCATATGCCCCTATTTCCGCCTGCAAAGAGAGGATCTGCTCATCCCGCTCCGTCAGGCGCTGCGTGAGGGCTATCATGATGTCCCGCTGCTTCAGCAGCAGCTGCTTGTAACGCTCCACCTGAAGCCACCAGGCCTGGCATTGGTAAGCTGCACTTTTGTTGAATACGGGGCAGGGCTTCCTTTTTCGAGACGGCCCTTATGCCTAGCTCTGCCGCAGCTTGATGCACATGGTGACCAATGCAGTCCCCATATCACCACCTACAGCCGCCCAAACGCACCTGCCTACTGCCTGCTCTGCTGGCCGTCAAACTCTACCAAGCGCAAGCGCAACTCCTGCTGGTCCGAGACTATAGGCGTTGATGCCCTACAACCTCGGGTTTTGCCCCACCTGCGCTCTGTCCTCCTCTACCGATTGCCGCTCCTTCTCAATTTCCCGCAACCGGTCCTCATACTGCTGCCGTATGCGTGCCTGCTCCTTGGCCAGCAGCGTCCTGCAGCACAGCAGTGCCCACAGGCCTTTGCAGACGTGCGTGTACGGGGTCTATAACCCGTACTGCTGCTGGTTGCGCCTGCTCCTTCAAAACAACCCACAGGCATGCAGGAGAGCAGTGCGGGGAAAGGGTGCATTTGTCTACACTCACTAAGAGCATAGGTTGTAAGACTGATGGCCACTTAGGAGAAAAAGATGTGCATATGTTCACTGCGCCGATACCGAGACTGGCATTGAAACTAAAATGGTGCACGTCGCAGGAATGAATGTGGGTTCCGTTGGCTACACTGAAAGGCACTTGGAAGAAGATTAGGATGGGGGAGCAACCCGAGGTTGCATGAGGCACGGTGGGCCACAAAGCCTTGCGCTGACCTGAATTGCGGCAGGTCCTCAACCTTCTGCCCACCAATGAGCAGCTGGCTTTGCATGGACGTGATGCGGCTCTGCAGCTGGGCCATGACCTACGGGGCAGCCACCCACGATGGCAGTAATTGTAGGAGGTTGCATGCAGATACTCCAGTAACCTGTCACCGTTGTGCTATTACATCATGCAGCCTAGAGGCTTGAAGGCTCCCCACTGCTCACAATCAACATTTCCCACTGGGCTGCGGCACCCCTTCCCGAAGACCTGATGCAGAAAACAGGGTACAGATACCTGCTTGTGCCGCATGATCTCCTTGGACTGCCGCTCCAGCGCATTGATGGCTGCAATTTTGTCTGCCTGCTCCCGCCGCCGCGCCTCCTCTATCTGCACAGAGGCATGTCCACAGGCTCAGGTTCGCACTACACTGAGTAAGGTGGGTGCCTCTGCCCAAGATTGGGACTCCTAAGCTGCAAGGCACCTGTCCCAGCAAGGAAAGCAAAGCCGGTAACCACTCGCTGCAAATATGTAAACATAACAGGATTACACACTCAAGCTAGCACATCCCCACCGCCCACCAATCCCACGACTCCTGAACCAGACCTGCAGCACCAGGCGTTTGTCCACCAGGTCCTTGGACTTCTGCTGCAGCTCGGCACGCAGCTTGCGCAGCTCACGCTCATACTTTCTGCAAGCATGGCAAGAACCAATTCAACCAGCCCGCAAAATGAAGACAAGTGGCGCCGCTGTTGTAGGTTAATGTTTACCTTACAAACCTGACATCATTTGATGTGATAGGGTGCACAGGATTGGGTTCTGCTGCTTTACATACCCTAGGGCTCACCTGAGCAGCGTACGGTGGTCCAAGTCCTCGTTGACCTTTGGCAGGTTCCGGATGTTCTTGGCGCGGTTGGCAAACTTGAGCGTGGACAGAGACTCTGCCAGTGGAAAGGCATGGAAATACTTAGTGGTCACGCGCATGCCACTTGGGTTGGGGGTCCACACCAGCGAAGACTGCACCAGGATTGGCCATCCGCAGCACCACAACAGGAGGCCCTGTGTTCAACCCTGATGTGTTGAGGTCCACACTGTGGTGTGTCGTCATGTGCAATGTGATGACCCCGAACCAGCCTCACCTGCAAAGGCCTCCACTGCCGGGGAGATCATAGCCATGAAGGTGGTCTTACAGTTGCCGCCCAGGCTGTCCTCCAGGATCCTTGTCAGCTTGGAGTCCCTAAGCAGCGAGACATTAAGGCTACTTTTAAGTGCTGCCCAGCACCTGCCTGAGAAGCACCACTACCATTCCAACGTTAAAACTGGCAGCTAAGCTCTCAATCATGTGATGACCGGGGTATCAGTTGGCATGAAGTTGAGAGATACATGCAAATGCTGCTGTGTCAGCTGCATGAGAATCGAGGATGGTTGGATTACTGTTGCCTTTACCCTTGACTGAGGGTCATTGCCACCTTTCCGGTACACTTCCCATCCCTCCACTGCAAACCTGTATGGGATATGCGGCCGGCCATCCTTGCCCTTGGGGTCCGTCAGGGCAGCAATAACATTCCCCAGGGCCGACAGGCTCTGGTTGATCTTCTTGCTCTCCTCCAGCCGCTTCCCAGTGGCACCTGCAGGACAGCCGACAGAGCACTTACGTGACCCTGCCTCCCTGTGCATTACAGAGGCCCACAGCTCTCCAGAGTTGGTGCAGGGTTTTGTTGGGCACATCCGCAAGTAGCCACCAGTGCATCCGCCTCATTCACCACCCACAGACCACAGCAGCTGCTTCGCTTCTCAGTGCTGGATACCCCCATCCCCTGTGAGCCACAAGGAAGAACTGCGTCCCACCTGTTACATGCACGCGCTCCGACCCTGCCAGGTCCACAAGGTTGAGCTTGCCAACCCTCACACTCTGCTGCACCTCCACGCTGCCAGAGACACCGCCGGGTGCCTTGCCCATGCCTGCAGGCAGCAGTTCTGTCATGATGACCCCTCTCCCTGAGTTCAGCAAACATGACTGTCACTTGCAGATGGGCTGGTCTACCCTCTCATGTTGAAAATCGCCCTGCCGCACGCGCTCGCCACCGGCCAATCTTGTCTACTTAGCAGCGCACAACACACGAGCAAGCACAGTGCCAATTCTAACCCCTGGAAGCAACTTTGTCAAAGCGCAGGACCCCGTCCTATGCAGAGATTCCTACCTGGCGCCATGCCCTGGAACTGCTCCATGCCATCGGCGCCGCCACCACTGCCAGCGCCCACCCCCACACCGCCCACCATGACCGACTTCTCCACGATCAGCATGAAGATGGCATGGGAGCGGCTGGAGATTTCGTTCAGCTTTGTTGCACCGGTAGCTCGTGCAGCTGCGCCCTTCTCCATGAGCGCATAAACCTGTAGAGCATTATATCAGCAATCATGGTCGACCTGCCTCGTTGCTGCTGTTAAAGTCATGTCCCGCACCCAGGCCGCAGCCTCTGCAGGCTCTTCAGATAACGCCATATTGCATGAAACCACCCTTCCCGCTTTCCGACTGTGAGCAAATTGCCTTTCATCTGCCACGCATTACCCATGTTAATGATGTGTGTGTGTCACCCACCTCACTAGGGTTGCGGACTACCCACTCAGACAGCCCCTCCACGTGCACTCCTCGCCGGCGGTCCTCTCGCACCACCAGATTTTGGTTCTCAGGCTTGAGCAGGTCCGATATGACCTGAAGGAAGGCAGCAATCAATCAGTGTCCCAGGATGGATGGGTGGAGCGTAGGCAGGTCAACATCATCTATTTCCACAGGTACCCCAGCCTGCTAAGCTACTTAGAATGGTGGAGCAGCCCTGTTATCCAGGTTGCTTCCTATTAGCTCTTGATTTGCGGAGTAGGTGAAACTCCACCAGCGCCTGCATCAAGTGAAACACCCACCTCATTATATATCTGCAGGTAGGACGCCCTGACCAAGAACTTGCACCGCTCTCCAGTATCCCTCTGGATGAAACCGAAGACGTCTTCGATAGCCCTTGGGATGATACCCCGTGAAGGCCCCATGTGCTCGCCCTCCATAGTATAAGTTTTGCCTGCAGCATAGATGCGCAGTTTGAAGTTCCTGAGGAGGTACGGGTGACCCCTGCTACCGGCTCTTGCTGTAGCAAGTGGACTTGGCCAAGTAGCTGGCCTGCCCGCCAGCCAGTCTGGAGTCAAGGCCGCACAACCTTGGCTTGCAATCACCAAGCAAGTACCTGTGCCAGTCTGCCCATAAGCAATGATGGTGGCATTGTAGCCGTCCAGCACGTTGAGTACTGCGCTCCTAGCAGACTGCTGGTAGACCTCCTCCTGCCGGCTGTCAGGCCCATACACGTGGTCAAAGGCGTAGCGATAAGTGTTGTAAACCTGCAGCAGGTACCACTAGCTCGTGTCTCCCAGCTTCCTGCCTATGTAAGTTTACACCTCTTTGGTCGTTAGTGCAGCACCATTCACTGATAGAACGCAAGCAGGGCGCCAGCCACAGACAAAACACCAGACACCTAAGAGCCTCACCAGCCCGTCAACCACGCCATTGCTGGATAGCGACTGCAAGTTCTCCGACAAGGTGATAACTTTGTGAGAGGGATCCACCAGGGCTGCATTCTCATAGGGTCGATAACCAGTCAGCTCTCTGGGCAGCGGCGGCCGCACACGCACAACAACCTGCACGGCAACCCCTAAGCTTACAACTTGGTAACATGGGGTGTTCTAGCGGGCTTCCAGCATATTTATCCTTGGCAGTCTGCTTGGAACACTTCTGCAAGTGTGACAGGCCGCTCCAGGCATGCATGCTGTGGCACATATAGCAAGATGACACTGGTGACAGCGGCCAGAGCTCACTTTGACCTGGCCCTCTTCAGCGCCACTGCCGGAATAAGTGGACTCTGCCCTTTCTGCCTCCTCCTCTTCTTCCACCTCCGCATCACTGGCGCCCTGCCAACCAACAGCAGGCGTCCAGCCACTGCCTGTTGCCATACCCGGCTAAACAGGGTGTTGCCACAAACAGTCACAGCATTCAAGGACGACGATAGCAAGCACAGCAAGTGCCTTAGCGTGAAGTTTGCCTCTGGAAGAAATGATCACGAAAAACGGCAAGTGGGTTCTCGGCGTTGAATGCGCTTTGTTGGTCCCTAAGGTTGTTTTCTGCTCCTAATCTGTTGTTTTGTAGTGGAAGTCCAAGAAAATGGCAAGTTTGGAATTTAGTTCCCGCCGGGTATGCGCCTTCATCCACGGCATCACAGCTTCGGCACAGATCGCTGAGCAAGCAGTCCTTCCAATCACAAACCTTGCACGCTAACAGCGCCTAAATCTGCACTGCTTACCACTCACGTGGCTGCCCAACCTTCTTTGATGGACAAATGCTAGCTTTGGACTACTCAACTACGCGGGCGGAGTGCTGCAACAAGTCGGCCTCCCTTAGAAAGCTGCCGGCAGCTTTGCTGGACGGGTCTTGGTCAGTGGCGGACTGGAGTTGGGTCAAGTGACGGCGGCACCACCATGACAGGTGCACATATCTGCGCCCTACTCTCTTCAGCGGCAGCCCAATGCGATGGGCTGCCGATGCTCACCTGCGGCAGCCGCAAGGCCACAGCCCGACAGGTTGCCAGCCGCGTTGCAGCGTTCGCAGTGGGACTGGAGCAGCGCCTTGCGCTCAAGGTGGGTGGGGTATACGTCCAATGGATAGGTTATTGTCTGTGTAGAGACCTGGTGCACGCCTACTGGAACGGGATGGGGATGGGGAGTGCAATGTTGCAAGCACGGCTGGTTTGTTCTCTTTAGTGTAGACCTTTCAAGTATCATGCTTGAAAGCAAAGACCTAGGCTGGTTTTTATTGCGTACAGGCTGGCGACTGCGCCTGTGTGGTTGCGCTGGCTACCGATCATAATTTGGAGGCAGTCCTGGCCATCACCGCCGCTGGCGGTATTGCGGCGCCCCTGAACTGGAGGTACAGTGGATAGGGGGGGGCTTGAGGGGCGAGTACGTGCTTACAAATGGGTGCGCATACATCAGTCTTAGTAGGCATGCTATTTTAACTCTCTGAATATAGGGGAACTGGTGCAGCAAGGTGACAGTGGACCTCCTGTGCTGACCACAGGTGGTCCACCGCCGAGGGCTCCCACGCAGCCACCCTCGTCGACGCCAGGCTCCTACTGACGGACGCCGCCTGCCTGGGCTTTGCTGCCAAGGTGGCAGCCGGCAGCAGCTGTGTGCGCGCGCTGGTGCTGCTGGGGGACCCCAGCAGCTATGCTGAGGCTGACCTGGGGTCGGTGTCCGTGCCCATCATGTTTGCAGGTGGGAGCCAAGTGGCTTTGGTGCGGGCCTGACTGTTATGTGCAGCTGAGTATGGAGGGTTTGCTGATGGACGGGTTGAAATTTCTATATGTGTCCACCAGCAAGGAGTCAACAATTAGCGGATAGGTGTGCCTGGAAGATATACCAGAACATGGCTAGCCAAGGACATCGTGTAGTTACTTGGCAGTCTGTACATTCAGCCATGGCACGGTTGGCTGACGGGCACACATGGCGCTGACTTGCGTGCAGAGGTATTGATGGCCGAGTGCCCCTCCCCCAGCCTGCAGCTGCGCTTTGCTCCGGGGGGTGCAGCCCTGGTGCTCTATACCTCCGGCACCACTGGCAAGCCCAAGGGGGTGGTGCTGAGCCATACAGCTCTGCATGTCCAATCCATGGCTAAGCTGCTCGTGGTGAGGCTATCGCTGACACGATACAGCTACTTGTGCACAGTGCTGGCTATGTGTGCACGGCACTTCTATGGTGCATCTGTGTGGTTAATATGACAGATTGCACCCATATATATTTTGCTGATTTGTACAACTATAAGCCCGGAAAGTGGATGATGTAGGTCGCGACAGCAGTGACCCCCGTTTGAGTTTGAGCCTTTCCAAACCACCTCGCCAGCTCCCAGCATGCAGCGACCCTGTGTCAGCCATGAATCTTATGTTTACTTGCTGTTTTTGAAACACTCCCCTTGCAGGTGGGCTACAGTCGCTCCGACACCTACCTCCATGCCGCCCCCCTGTTTCACATTGGGGGCATCTCCTCCGCCCTGGCAATGCTCATGGCCGGCGCCCGCCACGTGTTCCTGCCACGCTTTGCCCCCACTGACTTCCTGGCAACGGTGGAGACCTGCGGGGTTACCAGCTTCATTGCGGTTCCCGCCATGGTGGCTGCACTGGTGGATGCTGCTGGCGGCACCTCAGGTACGGGAATTGGGTGCAAAGTGGGTTGGGCTCTGTGACCAAGCGTTGTTGGTCTTCCTAGCAAATAGTTGTTCTTGCTTTGAATCTCTCTGGGCGCTAGTTCTTTTACCTTCTCTTTCTTTGCAACTGCCAGATTAGTATCATTAGCTGCATATGCACCACAGGAAGGAGGGCATAGCAGGTGTGCAGGTGTGGTATGTGATAGCATAACACAGTCTCTCAGTAGGAAGTTTGATGTATCACTTGCAGGCATGGGCAAGTATGTCAGCGTCAGGACCATCCTCCTGGGCGGCGGCGGGACGTCGCCACAGCTGCAAGCCGGCGTCAAGGCATTGTTCCCCCATGCTTCTGTGCACACTGCGTACGGCATGACAGAGGCGGCCTCCTCCATGACTTTCCACACCCTGTGGAGGGCGCCATCTGGCAGCGCTTTGCGCGCCACAACGGCCGCCATGCCCAGCACCAGCACCCCTGGGCAGGCAGGCCTGGCTGGCCCGCTCCTAGCTGCCGCTGCACCTGAGTCGGAGATGGCTACCATCAGTGGCTCCGTGGCTCAGCCTGCTGAGCGCAAGCCCATTGCATTCCACCCGCCAGCAGACCGCACCAAGAGCCGGCCCACCGGCTCCGGTGGGGTTTTCGTGGGCGTCCCTCCCCCTGGCATAGAGCTTGCCATCTATCACCCACCCCCTGGTGGTGTCACTACCACTACCACTGGTACTGGCACTGGTCAGCCCACCGCCTACAGCAGCGGCAGAGCTAGTAGCGCCAGCGTTGCCTTGGGCAGCGCATGGGGCAAGGTGCTGGCAGAGGGCGAGGGGGAGGTGGTCACCAGGGGTCCCCACGTGATGCTGGGGTACTGGGAGGACGAGGCGGCCACGCAGGCGGCCTTCCTGCCTGGCGGGTGGATGCGTACTGGCGACCTGGGCCATATGTGCACGGGTGAGCCTGCAGCATAGGTTGGGTCTTGCTCGTTGGGTTTCCCTGGTTGTGGAATGGCATGTTTCCGGCTGTGCATTACTGGACTCATGTGCAGGGGTTGTGCCCCGTGCATTTGCCCCTCCCTTTAGAGCACGCATGTCACTTTGCTGGGTAGCCGTTCTGGACCTTTGTCAACTGTGCTGCTGCTGCAAGCAGCTCTTTGAGGGTCACTGCCGCCACCCGTTTCTTACGGCCCGCTGATAGTACGTGTTGCGTTACATGTAGTGCCACTGGTGACCTGTTCCTCGTGATGCCCAGCCCTTCCGACCCGCTGCTGCAGGCCAGCTGTGGCTGATGGGCCGGGCCAAGGACATGATCAAGAGCGGCGGCGAAAACGTGCATGCCTGGGAGGTCGAGCGCGCTCTGGTCAGCCACCCAGCCGTGGCGGCAGCCGCGGTTGTTGGCGTCTCCGACTGGCGCCTCGGCGAGGCCGTC
Organism: Parachlorella kessleri; assembly: GCA_001598975.1. NCBI lineage: Eukaryota > Viridiplantae > Chlorophyta > Trebouxiophyceae > Chlorellales > Chlorellaceae > Parachlorella > Parachlorella kessleri. Next base: position 11,266 of record BBXU01001499.1, on the reverse strand, counting down.
GCGGCGGCGCTGGTGCTGCGCCAGGGCTGGGAGTGGCGCGGGGCGCGCTGCCAGGTGCTGCTGCAGTCGGCCAGGGCGCAGGTGGTGCAAGTGGAAGCGGCAGCGGCTGCTGCGGCAGCTGGTGTGAGCGCTGCTGCAAGCAGTAGTGCAGGGGTATTGCTACAGGCTGCTGCCATGGAAGGGCCAGAAGCTGCTGGGTCGGCCGGAAGGGCAGGCAGGGGCATGGCAGCCATGCTTGGAGAGCTAAGTGTGGGCGGGGACAGCTACAATGCAGATGAGACGGCAGGCTCACCTTTTAAGCTGCAAGCCGCTGGTGGGTGGCTTGGCAGCCCCAGCCTGGGCTCTGGAGGAGGTCTGGGTGGACTGCCGGGCATCTCAGCCGCGCTTGTGGAGGGCTCCCGCTCAACCAGAGCTCCACGGGGTTCTCCACATCAGCAGCAGCTGCAGCACGCTGCGGCTGGGCTGCTCCAGCTCAGCGCGCAGAGCATGGGCTGCACCGCTGCTGGTGGAGGGGAGGGTGGCAGTGCTGGCGGTGGCTCGGCGATGGCAAGCAACTGGGTTGATGGGGCAGCCCTGCAGAAGCACTGCCGGAGCGCAGGCCTGGCTGGGTACAAGCTGCCACGGGTGTTCTTTGCCCTGCCGGCAGGAGAGGCACTGCCAGCCAACTCCACTGGCAAGGTACTGAAGCATCTTGTCAGGGAGCGCGTGGGCCAAGAGGTGCGGGCAGCTCAGGCTGCAACTGGCAACGTGCGCGCTAAGCTGTGAGACATGCTGGAAGCCAGGGAACCCGCTATTTGCCGGTGCCAACAGGGCGCAAACAGGGCGCTGGATCACTCGTCTTTCTCATACTGTGTTCCACCGGGTTTTAGCAGGTAGTGCAAACAGGGAGTAGAGCTGGGCTGGGCTAGACTGGACTGACAGGGCTGGATGCAAAATGAGCCCGAGTCTTGCCTGGGTTTTTGTGTGTTCCCAAGGAGCTTCCCTTTTGCACGTTGTGCTTCGTATTGGCAGTGTTCTGCGGTGCAACCGCATTTTTGGCAGCCATTGAGCAGGAGCTCCTGTGAATCGTCCATGTTGTAGGCAGTTCAGGCCAGGGGATGGTATCGCGTGGCATTTTGGTCAGTTCTTGGTAGTTTCTTTCAGAGGCATGGGCCTTTCTTTGACATTCTTTCTTGGCACAATTTTTGATGAGCCTTCAGCCAAGTATTTTTCATGATGTAGCGTGCGGATCAAAGGACCTGGCGGTGAGCAGTTTCGACAGGGGACAGAAAAACGAACCTGGGCCAAATACTAGATAACGCAAGCATATAAACATGACATGAGCGCCTTACACCATCCGCTGCCACCTCTAATGAAGGCAGGGGCTTGCTTAGAGGAATTGCGAACATGGTTGTGCTTAGGGAGCTCAGCATGAGGAGCAATTATGTCAGTACGGTCAAGCTGTCGTATCCTTATCCTCTAGTCTGCATAGCAGCTCGCAGACCATGTCCATGGAGCTGCAGGGTCCAGCTCAAGCAGAGGCTATAGTATAAACTGACAAATAATCTATGCATCTTCTTTCACTCAAAGTACAAAGCGTAAACCTGCAGGGAACAGAAAAATCATTACCAGAGTATCAAGTGGCACAAATGCAAACCAGGCCTCTGAAGCCACGGAACTACGCAAGCAAAGTAAGTGCAACACCATAAGCGCTGCAATACAACTTAGCATGCACCCAGCACTGGCAGCTAACAACTTTGGTATGCACCACTTGCCGAAATGTAAGACTACCAAATAAAAAGCTGGCTGAACCCCAAGTTTCAGCAATGTTAGACATTCTACTCGCCTGGCAGTTGCAGAACAGAGTCTCCGTCTCAAAGGTCTCGCTGGCGAAGCCGTCCGTGTTGGTGTCCCACAGGCAGCGTGACACAATGTTGACTGCCTGGCCTTTCTTCTCGCCCAGCTCACACTGGACTACGAGCTTGTAGCGCTCATACCCCAAGCCTTTCACCTTCTCTCGGATGTCGTCGGCCAGCTGCTTCACCAGCTGCACGCATGAAATTGGTAATGGCCTATTCAAGTCACCCGCAACACTGTCAGTGTGAGGTTGGAGGCAAAGCCCTTGTTGCCAAGGACTTGCTTGGCCTTGCAATGCGCTAGCTGGACACTCGGATGGAAGCTGGGCACGATGCTTGGACTTTGGACTATTTGCACAAGCCAGGCCTCGTTAGTCGCCACCTGAGAGGCCTTCACTGGGTCATAGCTTAGTCCTTTGAGGCGTTCTGCCAGCATGGTTTTCATAATCTGTTGGATTGGGTAGGTGTTAAACTTGGCATCCTGCGGGCAGTCAGCAAGGCAGCAGAATAAAATAGTAAGTCTGGCCTCTGATATCCTGCTGCGCTGTTTCCAGTCGCTAGAGAAAGGCCGAGAACTAGTGACACACGTGGCCATATTCCTCTGGCAGCCGGTAAGTGTTTTCGTAGATGATTTGCTTGAGGGGAGCCCCAAACTGATCGTCAGCCACGGCCGCCATGCGCCCTGTGCCTACCACGGCCTGAGTACCCTCTTGCTTCCGTCAGGCAACGCTCAGTTCATCTGGCCCAGTACATCTACTTTCAACACTGCTGGGCGTGCTGTGCCCACTGGTGACAGCCATGATGCGGCCCGGAGGTGACACAAGGAGGCTTTCTTAGGCGGCTATCCTTCACCCCAGATCCATCAGATGAAAATACCACCAGATATCAAAGCTAGTTGCATGCCTAGCAAGCGATCAGATATCTGCCGCCGCCACTTTCCCAAGCACTCCAGATCCTCCCAAGAGGACCTGCTCGCAAGGACTATTCACTAATTTCGCTGACAAACTGGCGTCGCCTGGGTCATGATGCTGGCTGTAGGCTCTCACGCCGCCTATGCTGCCTCAACCTGCCTTGCCTGCAGTGAACTCCTAAACAGCATGGTTCGGTGGACTGATCCCTGCGCAACTCATAGTGAGTCTGTATGGTACCTTAATAATGCAGATTGCAGCATGTCGGTAAGCCGTTCAGTGGCCACGAAAGCCTCGCGCCTGCCACCGTGGAGCCGCGCAAGGCTGTGAGGAGTGACGCGAGTTGCGTGATGTTGAAGCAGATGAGGTCTCTGCTGAGGATGGCCAAAGTTTGGACTCTTAACGGTGGAGGAGAACTGCAGAAACACTTGCAAAACCTTCTACGCCTAGATGATGGTCATGTTGCGCACCCTGCATCCCCACCTGTGGGCCTGTACTGTTCGTGATAAAAAGGCCAGGTTCACACGCACACAGGTTGTGACTGAAGCGCTCCAGCACTGCACTGTCGAGCGGCCACCTCAGTTGCCACCTGAAGTGAGGGCCCAAGAGTGCAGTGGCTCCACTGCCGGCAGTTGGGAAGCCACAGCTGACCTGGCCGCGGCAGAAGCAACCCCTGTGCGTAGGCAGCTGCTACTTGTAGCTGCAGCAGCCCTGCTTACAGCTGCTATTCAGCACCCACCTCGGGCAACCGCAGCGGCGCAGCCAGTAGCAAGTGCAGCAGACATATATCAGCTACGCACCAATGCTCTGCAAGCATACGCAAGGAGGGATTTTGCTGACGCTGTGGCTAACCTGAACAAGTTGGTAACAGCAGCGCCAAACGACCCAATGTGGCTAGAGATGCGTGCCCAGGTAGGCTTGCCCATCTAGCTGAAGCCGCACCCGAGCTTCTGTTCTGCTTGCACAGCTCTGGGGGCAAGATCGTCAAGAAGTGTACAGGAGGAGATGAAACCATCGCTCTTGACCTAGCTGAGGCGAGGCTTGGTTTGTGCTTGTGGGTGACTTGTCACCCAAGCACACCTGGGCCTACACATGCAGGCGCTTTTTGACGGAAAGAATTTCCCGGCGGCGCTCAACGATTTCGATGCAGCTCTACGCCTGACGCCAGCTTCTAGAGCCCTGGACCAAGCCAGACTGCTGGCCGGAAGGGGCTTGGCGTATGAGGGTATCAGCGACTGGGTGGGTGCCATGAAGGTAGGGTCGTTGGAAAGTAGTATTAAGCCAAGTTACCCCCTTGCAATTCTGCTGCATGCTTGGCGCGCTTCAGTCGCGTATCATTGTCTTGTTGCCTGCATTACAAGGGGGCGAACACTACACCTTTACCTGTATGGTTGTGGTTCAGTGCCTTGCTTGGAAGGGATGCACCTTTTTCTGTGCCTGTCCATCTACGACATGCTCAACCTACGTTTTGGCACCTCAGTGTTCATGTATCGACCCTTAAGACACTCACAGGAGTCTTCTCTGCACCTTTTCAGGACTATGATGCAGCACTGAGCCTGGCAAAAAGTGTCGGGCAGCTTCCAGACCCTTATGTGCTGAATAGCAGGGGCAATTGCCATGCATCATTAGGTAAGACATAGCCTGCGCTTGGTGGTTGCTTGTAGACAGCCTGCACTAAAAACGGGGCAGCAACAGCAGCAGCAGCAGCCAAAAGGCAAAATTAAGCAAACAGTATGCTATTGATGGCCTGGCAATACGTCCCGCTTTGCAGCTGTGCGATGGATGGCACAAGCTGCCCCTTGCAATGGTGGGCGGCCGTGCCTTGGCCTCACACCCACTCACCCTTTGTACTACATAGGATGTGTGTTCCTGCAGGCGAATGGCAGGCAGCAAGGGGTGACTACCTAGCCAGCGCTGAGCTCTTCCAGAGGGCAGCCGGCTTCCATGGGCCCGGCAGCAGCAACACTCCCAGGCTAGACGGGGCGGTGTTTGCTGCCAGCAACGCGGCGCTGATGCTGGCACAGCTGGGGGACGAGGCGGGGGCTGTTCGTGAGATGCAGGTGGACTGGCGTGCTTTGGCTGCTTTGGTGTGATAGGTGTGGCATGCAGTGTGGTTGAGATCGAGGCGAAGTGTACCGACAGGGCTGGGTTTTATGGACAGGCTGCAATACAGGCGGGTGGCTAGACCTAGTCTAGCTGAGGGCGTGCCGTGCGTACGAAAGTTGCAACGGTTTGATCTCTGACTTGTGACGCTAGACAGGCTTCTGCTGCTAGATAGCAAGGCACTGCGAGTATGTAGTCTAGCACACGGCCAAAAGGTTCCTCTGTTGCCTTCTGAAGAGGAGAAAATGCATCAGCTGCGCTGCGCTGCGCTGTGCTGTGAGAGAAATTGAAGTTGGGAACCCCTGTGGTGCCTGAGTGCAGGCCGTCTCGCGGAGGGCCCCAGGCAGTGCAGACATGAGGGCCGCCCTGGCCGCCCTGTACTGGTCACAGGGGCGGGAGAGTGAGGCCGAAACCGAGTGGGAGTTTGCCTGCAACAAAATCAGCGGTGAGGAGGACGGGGGGAGGGGGTGCCAATGCCGGCGTGTTACCATTGCCAACATGTTGCTGGCAGTGTATGGTGAATGGCGGGGGAGTGCCTGTGCGGCAAGTTGCGATTTCACGGTCCTCAGACCCTAGGAAAGTGCATGACTAGCCATCACATTTCGCCGATGCTCTTCTCCTCTGCAGTGGGCTGCAGCCTCTACAAGGACGAGGACTGGCTGTTCCGCATCCGCCGCTGGCCGCCCCTGATGGTGCAGCGCATGCATAACTTTCTTGCAATCCGCAGTAACCCCGCCTGATTCTACCAATGGTTAGTGAAACACATGGGCAGCCTGCAAGCCCCCAGAGGCTGGCAAGGGGTACACTTGTGTGGATATGAGACCTCCAATACTGCAGGGAACCGGCCATAATACCTATTGCACAACCGTATTTATTGGCACAGAAGTGATTTTAACAAACCAATCGGCTCTGCTTCGGGAGTTGCACTGTAACCTTCAAGGGTTGAAAGGGGTTAAGTATGCTAAGTAAGTGTTTATATGCCCGTTCAGTAACCCTGCTGCTCCTCCAGCACCTTCATTGTAGACAACATGGCGCGACTTACTTGCCTCAACTAACTCATATCTAGTCAGCTCTTGAGGCTGCTTGCCGAACTCTATTTATTACTTAGCTTCTGCAAGACCTTGTGCCTCTCAAATCTTGTCCTGTCTTGGCACCTACAACCCAACTCCTGATCGCTAGAACCCCCTTCAAATCTGTCGGAGAAAACCGCGAGGGGCCCTACTTCCGTCCTTACTTGCTCCATTATCCAGATACTAAATTTCACCAACGCATCTCAAGCGGGCCCCTCAAAGCTCCTGCTTGCGCCGGTGGGCCCCCTCCCCCTTCTCGTCCTCTTGTATCCTCTCCAGTCTGGCGCCCTCCGCCTCCACCTCTCTCTAAGTGAATCGGAGCATGCCCGCCTTCCACCTCAGAGTTCATGCTTCCGCCGGTGGGCCCCCTCCCCCTTCTCATCATCTTGTATCCTCTCCAGGCTGGCAGCCTCCGCCTCCTGCCGCCACACATCCAGCAGCTCATCCTGGAACAGCACAAACTGGACCTCCGCCAGGCTCCCCGCCTCCTCCTTGGACACATCTATTGCAATCTGCAGCAAGGGAGGGAGCACAGCTTTCTACAAGTGTACTGCTAAGAGACTCGGTGCACCACGCACTCTAGTGAGGTCCCCACCACCCCTGGCAGCTGGCCCAGGCAGGCTCCTAGCACAGCTTGCTCTGCCTATCACTCACCCGACACCGCTGCCCTAGTGGCACTGACGCTGCTTGTACAAGCGACCTCCTGGATCAGAACCCAGGTGAACCGCAGAGCACAGTTACATGCAGCCGGTCAGTATAGTATCGTCGTACCGGCCCTCTGTCCGCATCGCCTGCCTCAACATCAACAAGCACATGCGTAAGTATAAGCCAAGACTCACAATCAGTTTCAGTGCATCCATGAGCTGCACGCCCGCCGTCCCTCAGGACAGCACGGCGGTACAAGCGGAGGGATGTTCAACCACCCATACAAGCCGTCACCGCAAGCTGCAGCCTCCACGAGCCAGCTACATGCCCCGCCCCCACCTTGGCAGCCTTGTAGTATGGATACCCAAACACGCCACAGCCTTCATGAGCTGAAAACCGTGCCCCTACCTTGGCAGCCTTGTGGTATGGGTACCCAAACACGCCACAGCTGATGGCCGGGAATGCGATGGTCTTGATGCCCTTCTCGTTGGCCAGCCTCAGGCTGCTGCGGTAGGCGCTAGCGAGCAGGGGGGCTGATGCTTGGTCACTGCTGTATACGGGTCCCACTGCAGAGGGCAGGTAAGCAGGGCAGGTTTTGTGTTGGGGCGGCCACGCGAGGGTGTCTGCCTGGTGCACAGTGGTAAAAGCAGACACGAGCAGTGCATCAGGTGTTGAGCTGCACCCGGGCCAGGGCTAGCTGAGGAGGACAGCAAGTAACACGAACTAGCGGCTGTGTGCACTGTAGGTTGGACCAGGCTTGCTCCCCAGGCTCCTGTTAGAAATACCCATGGCTTGCAACACACAACGCACCAAGCCGGGCAGCATGGTGAGCGCAGACGAGGCGCACCCTCCCCACCCCTGTATGTCCGTCAAATGACAGATTGGGGCTGGCACGGCAGTCCAGGGGTGCCTACCCTTCCTCGCCAAGCCCTTCTTCATCCGGCACACCGGTACGCCCGGCCAGAAGCATTGCCATCGGCAGCAACTGACTCGAGCTTAAAAGATGGATATCATGTGACGGATTTCCAATCTCCTCACCATCTGTGTGGATTGCTAACCAGCGTGTTTCTGTTGATGCTGGTAGGCAGTACGAACAAAGGAGGGGGGGGACTAAAATATCGGCAGGGTCACCTGTGTGTATGACGAATCGGGCAGGCAGATTGGCTCCGGGAGTTATCCGCGCCTCCCCAGTAGGGCAGCGCACCCCTGGCCTCACTTCCGGCACCTTTCGACACTCCTCCAGCAGCCGCGGCCCTGCTGCTCTGTGGATCGCGCCATCCACGCCGCCCCCTCCCAACATCCGCTCGTTGGCTGCGCCAGCGTGGCAGCAGAAAGAGGAGTCCGGCACATTTAAAATGGGAATGCACGTGACAGGAAGGGTCAGACAGCAGTGTGGCGGGTGCCAGCTGCGTCAAAAAGCCGGCACATTGTCAGGTGGTGTTAGCCGGACCGAAAACCGGCAGGCTGGGGAATACGGTCTAAGTACAGTGCGCAACAGGAAACAGTCCCTGGTAGGCTACCAGTGCTGTGCCCTGTGCCAGTTACAAAAGATGGACATATGATCCCTGATCACCAGAGCGAGCCATGCATCTACCAGGCACTGGCCAGACCATTCTGGCTTTCATGTGTTAATACTTTGAGCGCCACCCCACAGACCTACAGCACGGAAGTACGCACTGATTGGAGAACCTAGCGTACATTCTCCACTGCCGACATAGACCCCAGCAACAGCCCCCTCCCACCTGACCACTGATTTGTGCAAACCTCCCCCTTCGGCTGCTTACCAGCGTTTACAATGGCATCCCCTCCATAGCGGGTCAGGTCGCCTTTCTGCAACACCAGCCGTGTCTGCGGCGTGAGCCGGAACTTCAGCAACTGTGGTGTTCCGGCCATAATCGGTGGCAGTAGCGCCAGCAGACACAACAGGTGGAGTGCCCTGGAAGGGTGGGCAGCGGCAGAGGCTACCTCGGCACTCTGGTGAGTAGTGACAGCCAGGCACGTGTTGTCAGGGCGTTGCTTCGACAAGCACGAAACGGCATGCTTAATATTGGCTTAAGAACATGCTCTTTCTTGTAAGCACAACAGGGCAAGTCAGGCTGCACAGCCCCGTCGGTTACCAGCAGGTACAGCTCCCTGCCTTGCAGGGCAGCAGGTTGGTACTCGCCAAACCCAAAGTTCCCAAGGATCACACGTCGGTTCGGGCAAGTTGACGTGGCTATATTACCTGCTGGGCACTCTCAGGCTTGAAAGCAGCTCGCTCAGTGGGTCAGCCAATGTTCTACGGGATATGCGAGTCCCTACCAACCGAGAGTTACTGTATGATGCAGATGTATTTGACGCTGAAGTCAGGTAGAAGCAGGGCTCTTCACCAACATGTCGCAACAAACGCGCGCTAGGGGGCCGTGCTGCCCATGGTCCGCGTCCTAGTCATCATGCAAATTCCGTGATCCTTGCCCACCTCCGCGGCGTCTCGAAACAACCTCTCCGATAATCGAAGCTGCTAATCATCATATTTTCGTATTGAAGGCAAGCACTGCAGCCTGCGGAGTTCCCCTTGCCCACCGTACCAAACCTAGGTCCTGTTTGTTGGTCAGCTACGGGCTCCAAACTCACTAAAGCATAAAATTGTTGGCAGGATCACCCCAACCATGGCCAACCCACACCCCTCCAAGTATCTGCAACACGTCGAGGATGACTGCAAGCGAGGTAAGGGTCGGGGAGTTGTTTGGGCCCAGCCAAACTCACAGAGGATGGCCTACGAACACATGGGTCGCCAATCTTCGAACACGCCGGTGGGGAAGCTGGCAGGGCTAGACTCCCTGTGTAGGGTGGCTTCTACCCTCGTCAGCTTGATGGTGTCACATCTGTCAACGCCAAGACCGAAAGCGTGGCTTGCCGAACCCTGTGTATGCAGCAACATTCATTGTTCAGAAGCTGACTTCCAGCAAGGAAGAGATGAAGGCCAGCCTTCCCCGCGGCACCGAGTCCATGCCGCTCTCGTAAGCAAGGACCTCTCCCGTCTGGGCCTGTTGGGATTTACGTAGAGGGCTTTGAATACAATCAGAGGAGCAACACGTGACGGTCACACCTGCTGAACATCAACCTTGGCCAATAACCTGACTTTGCTAAGTGTCCTTGCCCATTTGAAGCCTGCCGAGGACGACGCTTCTTAATAGGCAACTGTGCTTGCGGGGAGTTTGTGCAGCAGTGCAACCATTTCTTGCTGCTGCTGCTGCTGCTGCACCCGTGAGAGTCTCACTTCGCAAGCACTGGCTGTGCATGTAAAGCCAGGCGCTGTCTGTTGACTGCAGGGAGCTCCACTTTGCGAGCGGGCTTGCCTTCACCTTTGTCAAGAAGATCGGGGTGGGCTTGTCTGTCGAGACGGGCCACGGCTTTGTTATCAGTAAGGTGAGCTAGCCGGTCAAGCAGAGTTAAACCCTCGTCAAGGGAGCCAGGGTTGAGCGAATGCTGGCCTGACACACGCCCTCGCCTTGGAGTGGCAGGTGCATAGCAGGTTGTGGCGGTGTAGGGGTTGCTGCACTCTGCATGCATGCGTTGCTCAGTAGCTACTGGGGTGCAGCCCCACCACAGCCCGTGTAAGGTTTCTTAAGAGGCTACGTGAGACAACGCTTGAGGCACCACTCCATAACCTGATTAAACCCTGATTAACTCACACTCCTGCCCCAGCCCCTTGCTGACCAGTGCTGTGTTCCGCGCCCTTGGTGCTGCAGCTGCCCGGCGACAGCGCTGGCGGCTCCACCAGCCCTTCCTGGTCCTGGTCCGCCCCGCTCTTCATCAACTGCTACGCGGGGGGGCTGGGCCTGACGCTGGGGTATTCCGATATTGAGAGCGTCATCGTGCTGGACACCCCCGAGGCGGTGAAGGCATTTGCCAACACACAGGTGGGGTTCCTGGGTGAGAGAACGAGGGTGTACTCGGATATCTATGGTGGCGACCATATCAATGTCCTGGATACCCCGGAAGGGGGGACAGCGTTTCCCGGCATCTAGCGGGAGGCCACTAGTGGTCATCGAGTCAAGCCAAGGTTCAAGTAGTGGGACTGTATGTTATAGCAGGGCAGGGGGGGTCCATACGTCTGTTCACAATGGAGAGGGGGAGTGTGGGCTAAGGGTGGGGTTAGATTCCATGAGTAGACCTCAACAGAAAGGACTTTGGTGGTTGGGGACATGGTTGAGGAGTTGTGGGCTGATGTGGCAGCCTAAGGTGGGGTTACTTGCGGGGCATGGCGGAATGTCAGCCACACTAGTTGCTATTGCGGGCCCCTTGGAGTGGGTAATGTGGATGCATGCTCACCTGGAACTTGAATCTTGAGCATTTTTGGTCTTGAGGGTTGTGCAGGTGACACTGGACACTGACATTACTGGCGCCCTGGGCAACCAAGTAGCTGCGCACTTGCCCGCAACGGCAGCCAACGGTGGGTTTCGACCTCGTTCACTTGTTCGTTGCAAGCAGCGTTGTTGACTACCCAGCAAGCTTCTTGACATGGTCGTTGTTCGTGGGTGTTGCTGTGGCTGCCACTGAGGCATTTCCGTTCCTTGGGTCAAGGCTTTCAGGTGGGGCTGATGGGGGTGCCGGCAAAGGAGGCGCTCTGTCGGGGCTTCTTGCCGAAGGCACTGGGGAGGTTCGCTCTGGCGTGGGACAGCTGCTGAAGCACGGGGCATATCTACTCGGGTGACACCCAGAA
>BBXU01001498.1:0-11394 GCA_001598975.1 Parachlorella kessleri | reverse complement strand
ACCAATCACCCATCCCCCCCCACACCCCACCTACCCACACACACACACACCATCCCACCCGCCACACACACCATGACCAGACTTGCACCGTCAAATCTGCCCTTTGTTCGTGCAGTAAGCAACATCAAGCTGAGCGACAAGACATTCACCTACAGCATTGCCAAGGGGGCCATTGTGGATGTGAGCCTCACAGGTACGCCACGACTGGTGGTGGTTTGCCTTGCTGTTGATTGATCTTTGGCGCGCTAGACAGAGCCTCCCAGGTATGCCACGGCTGGACCACGTAAGGCTCCTTCTCTTCCGCACCTTCAACAGATTAATTGAACGGATAATTAGGAGGGGCGAGAGCCACCAGAGGCATACCAGGCCACTAGGTGGGCACCTGTATGCAAGGGGCTGACCCAGCGCTGCGGCTTGAAGCCACTGTATTACTAATTCATGACCGACTCTTATCATGTGATGACTGATTTACTGATATCCTCATGGTCCCAGCACTGCAGGGGTGCGCTGCATACCCATGCTGACATCACCTTTAGGCTTTGTACGACTTCAGCACTCAGTCTGGTCTTGTGCTTGGCATTCCGCTGATTCCTCTGCACCCTTTCGGTCTGCTGGCATAGGCACACATCCAGGACGCCGATGTGGTCCAGTTTGCTGTGGCCCCAACCTTTGCAAGCCGCCCAGAGTGTTTTGGTTTGAGTATCTAACCCCCCTCATCCTCCTTCCCGCAGGCATGGGCTACACGCAAGACGCTGACATGAACCAGGCTCTGTACGGGCCCAGCACTACCTCCCAGGCCATCCTGGAGGGTGGGGTGATGGCACCTGACGGCATGAAGGAGCTCTACTCTGCCCTGGACCATGTAAGCCTGCTTTTTGGCTGTGGGGGACGGACCAAACAGCACTGGATCCCTGAGTGGGGTGCCGGGTAGCAAATTTTGAGACTGTCGGCCACCGTATTGTGGTCCAGGCATGGCCCGGTAACCTCATCACTGCTCTGCATGTTCCCCGGCCCCGTGCTCAGCAGTGCAGCCTGCCTGGGATGACGCTTCGCCCCCCCCCCCCCCCCCCCCCCCACCTTTCCAGGAGCCCTGCGTCATAGGATATCGATCGCCCATGACCGGGCGGAAGCTGAGAATTTGCCTGGACTATCACTTTTCAACACCACTCTGGCTGTGCTGCAGGCACTGCGCTCCTACTATGCCTACGTGCACGACCGGGTGGCTTCTGAGCACCCGCCCGTGACTGCCGAGCATGTTGTGGAGGCGGCCGGGGCAGGGGCCGGGGTAGAGGGTGCCCCGGACATCGCCGTGGCGCAAATGGCGGCTGCAGATGAAGCCAAGTGAGAGTTCCTCTGGAGGGGCTACGTAAAGGCCATGGGGAGTGTAGTGCATGCGCCCATGATCGGTGTGGGAGGGTCGGTAACTCACTTGGCAAGGGAGGACACCTTGTTTTTGCTATAGTAGGCAAGGAGGGAGAGCTACGGGTGCTATTTATGACTGCATTTTGGGAGTGTTTGCTGTCGGGCATCCAGGGTACCACGCCAAGGCATACTGGGCTCGGCTGAAACTCTGCTCACTTGACTTCTGAAATTTGCCCCTGCTGGCTATTGCACATAGGTTCAAGATATGATAATAACCGCTGCATTTGTATCCCCCGCTTCTTTGAGGAGTGGCCCTGGTTAGGCTCGGATACGCCATGTCAGTTACCTATGCCATGGCTTGTTTGTGATCCCTGTAATGGCCTCCACCTTTGAGAATGCTCGGCTGACATGCCTCTTGTGGCTATGGTCCCTCTCTTACCAGACCACATGACCAGTTGCAATGCAGCTGTACCCGATCCCTGGAGGACAATCTTGGAGGCGTGCTGTCACTGGCATGTAAGCAGGAAAACGGCGCTGGCAAAAATTTGTCAGTACAGGCGGCCGGCCAATATGCCAGGCCAGCATGGGTCCAAATGCGGGCCCTGTTTCAGATGCCACGGTGCCTTAAAAAAATGAAATGCAAGTGACAGGAAGGGGTCAGCCAGCAGTGTGGCGGGTGCCAGCTGGGTCAGTAAGCAGGCATCAGAAAGGGGGGAACAAGCTGCATGCAGAGAGGCAGTAAAAAACCGTGTACACTTAGAAGTTGTGCCTTTGAGCGCTTTCCGTGTTGCTCGCAAGGCTGGTCAGGTTGGCTGGCCCATGTTAGGAACAGGTCACCTTCTTGGTGTCCCAGCAAAGTACCCGGTAGGGGAGAGAACTACTGGCTCAGAACTCAGGCAAGACTCAGGTTCATTCTGCATCCAGCCCTGTCCATTCCGTCCAGTCCAGTCCAGCCCAGCCCAGCCCAGCTCTACTCCCTATTCGCACTACCTGCCACCCATACTAATAGTACCCGTGCGTAAAGATTCTAGGCAGCCAGGCAAGCCTCCAGCTCCTAAGCTCCTGTATCGGCTCAACCTGGTCAAGTGCTTCATCTGTCGCACAACTGTCCAGTGCCCCAGGCCCAAGACAGCTTCAACCTGTTCCACTTTGCCACAGGTTCAACTCCCCTACCTTGTTCTGATACAGGCGATCACCCGTCGTAGGAGGACCACATGTGGGGAGCCCTCAGAAGAAAAGTCACTGAGGCAGGAGTGGCAAGGTGAGTGTCACGGAGGTGAGTGACTGACACAAGTGAGTGACACGGTGAGTGACATGGAACAGCTGCATCTACAACTTAAACAAGCTACTAGCCATTCTGCAGGGCTCTGTTATGTCGATAGTGCTTATCCAAACTTGTAGGCCGCTGCAATACCAGGCAGTACGAAAGTTTCACCCAAGCGGCCCAGCCAGCTTCTCACAGGTGCTGGTTTTCTTGTGATTAGCTCAACCTTGAGACTTACCACGGACCTGTCTTCGCGGCCACTCTAGTGCTGGTTCCTCCTTCAACCTCCGTTGGAGCTTTGCTCCCCTCTCTGCTGCGGTCTTGCAAATCAAACGGGCAGAGGGGCTTAGGTCGACAGGTCTGTGAGAACGGGGGCCTAAGCGCGTGGACTGGAGCTGAATGTCATGACCTGGGCTCCTTGACTTTTCCTCAGCGCAGCCGCTTTGTAGCGTATCTATTGTTTCGAAGGACACGTGGTACCCTCGTGTGCCTGCTTGTGCCTTTGGTGCCGGCACGCTGAGCGCCCCTTCAATTTTCCTTCTTTGCAGGCGTTGCAGCGCTGCAGGCGCACTTGGAGTGGCTGAAACCGACTGGTGTGGCCCTTCCTAGCCGCGAAAAGTCCAGCGGTACTTTCCTACCACTGCCTTGTGTTCATGGCACCTCCCACCACCCTTGGCGCCCCTGATCAGCTGGACTTCGATGAGTCTGACTTCTTCAACGACGATGCAACGGCACCCGAGCCCATTGTGTCCCCGCCCCAGCACTGCGCAGTCCAGCGGTCCGACCAGTCCGACAGTGACAGCCTGAGCGACGATGGGTTGGCCATATCTGACTGTAGCAGTTCAGACAACGAGGATGCAGTGGAGGAAAGCCTGCGGTTGCGGCTGCAGTCACTGCAGTCTAGCCTCACACAGCCGACGCCAATGGAAGGTCAGTCCGTGGAGCAGAGTGGCTTTGCCGGCGCGGACCTGTATAGCTTGTGTTTGCGTGCGGGCTGCCGTGGATACCGTGCTTCCAAGAGCGCTCGCAGGCTCGGTTGCAGGCTTCCCTCAAAGTGCCAGGGACCCTATGTCTTGCGTGTCCCTTGGACCGTTGCTTGATAGAACCTGCTCTCTACAACGATGGTGCAGAAGGGGCGCATGCTTTTTCGACCTATCCTCTTACTGTTTTCTCATTATCTGCAAGCGCAGACCTGGGGACTACGCCTGGCAGCCGCGTCGGGTCTCTGAAGACGTTTGGTGACGGTCCGCTGGCTCGCAACTCTGCTTCAGAAAATGACCTGATGGCGGCCTCGCTGCCGGCAGCGGCTGCGATACACTTCCAGGGGTACAAGGCGCGGCGGGCATCCCATGCGGATGCGATTTGCAAGCTGGTGAGTCGGGAAGGTTAGGTTTTGTGGTGTGGTGTACCGCCCCCTGCATGCCACCGTTTGAGTCCCAAGTATGCGCGCGTGTGTAAACACTTGCATGTTTTGCCACCATGACCAAGTGGAGGCTAGGCTGCAGAGGCGAAGAATTTTGGTGGACACTTTGCCTCTGTGAGAGCCAGTGTTGTATTTGCTCGGCTTGCCAGCGGCATGATGAGTCCCACCCCAGCTGGGGAGCCTAACGGTAGACATGACCTGCTTTCACGGGGATATGGTCGGGCAGCGCTACCTGGAAGGTTTCTTTGATTGTGGTTGGGCTCCTACCTATGCTGCAGGGAACGTCGATGCCTATCGGGATCCCGTTGATGCAGCGGCGAATGCTGGCTGGGAATAGCTTTGAGGCAGGGGAGGAGGGCTTTGTGCCGCCGCACCTGGTGGAACAGGAGGTGGGTTGGTTGCGCTGTGTTCGGGAGGGAAGCGCAGTGGCGAGGCCAGGCCCATGCACATGAGCTACCCAGTTCTCTCAGGCTGACGATCACAAGTCGAGCAGCACACTGTGCGGCTTGTTCCAAAAAAATTACGATCGGCCGATGAGCAGAGTCTTATGTGGCGGGCGCGTGCAGGGTCCGGGGGACATGCGGGAGCTCTTCCGCTCCGTTAGCGGCCTGTCTCCCAGCGCGGCCGTCAGGCGGGAGCGGCTGGCACAGCGCAATTACATCATGCGGGCCACAGGCTTCCTGGAGACGGCTCCTCTGGGAGCACCCATAGGTGAGTGAGCAGCCTGGCATGTTGTTGGGTGGATTGCAGGCGAGGTGCATGTGCACCCCTCCTGTTCTGTCAAGGCTGTTAGTGTGCTCATGCAGTTGAAAGCATGGCGGATGAGATGGCCTGAAGTTGTCTTGCTTTAACCTTTGCATTAGGTTGGGACGTGTGACCTCCTTGGTCACCTTAAGTAGGGGGCGGTGTTGGGACAGGAAGGGGACACACACACTTACATTTTTGTTCTGGGCATGCGGCTCATGGAAAACTTGGTGCCCTTCCACCCTGCTTTGGATAGCGCAACCTGTTGCAGAAGCCTGGGGCAGGCTTGCGAGGTATGTCCTGGCAACTTGCCTGCAGGGGAGACCACGGACCGCCTGAAGGAGAGCCTCATGGGAGAGGGTGGGCTAGCGATCCCCGCCCGCCCGCCGCAAAGGGTGCCCACACAAACCTCCTCCCTCTCGGCAGCACTTGGCCTAGGGACGACGCCCCAGTGATGACAACGCACTTGCACCGCGCACATAGTATCGCACCGTGTCAGGAGCGGCTAGGCATTGGTGGGTGGTGGCATGGAGGAATACGGTGGCAAGAGTCATGTCATAGGTACCAGTAGGTCGCGGAGTGATTGGTTGAGTGGGCTTGGGGCTTGCAGTTGGCAGCGGCTGCGGCCCTTACGCCTTCACCATGTTACGCGGCGGCAGGAGCAGCATGCGGCTGGCAGGCTTAGACGCTAGCATATTGGTCAGCTGGGCGTGTAAGCCTGCCAGCTGCAAGCTCTGACGGCTGGCTTACTTTGTCCAGTTGGTTGTGGGCGCGGACCACGACAAAGTCTGTGTGGGTGATTTGTCTCAAGGACGGAAGTGGGGCGGCCAAAAGAGGCAGGACAGCTTCCATGAAATCTGCAATGTGTTCTAGGGTTCTATCAGCGTGCCTTATGGTGATGTTTAGGCAGTGTCAATGTGGCGGCGGCAGGCTGCAGGCCGGCAGAGCGGCCAGCCCTGAAAGCTGCGAAGGAGCTGGGCATTGTTCTTTCGTAGGTGGGGACCGCTGTTTCATGCTGCTGCGCCATTTCTAGGCAATCAGGAGGGTGCATGCCTCCATGTCTTTCATTGTGCATAGGTCATCGCTAGGGCTTCGCTGCCACATTTTTCTGGGAGGCATGTTGCCTCTCTTGTGAAGCACTTGTTATGGCCTGGCTTGTATCATAACGGACCTGGGGGCCTTACTCCCTGGGATGCCAGGCTTGGCCGCTAGCTAGATTCCGCATGCGTAGGCCCCATCTCACCCTGCGTCTCACTTTCCATTCCAACTGCTAGCAGGAGCTAGGAGAAAGCCGAGTGGCTGGCTTGCTGGCTGGCTTGCAAGCTGGGAGTACCTAGGGCTTTGTTAGCAGCCAGTCTCTTCTGAGCTAAATCCTGTGAAATTTGCCTTTGGAAGGGTGGCCTCTTGTGAGGTAGTCCCGGCTGAAAGGTTTTGCTTGGCGGATCCTGGGCTCGAGCCAGCTGCTACCATCAATCCGGTATGTTGTAGACGCACGTGGAAGTTATACGTGGACGAGATGCAGTCAACTCCCTTGCTAGTTGTTGGGTAGGTGGCGGCAGGTGGTGCTTTCTTGTTTCCGCTAGGGAATCCCTGTCATATTCTTCTCCTCCGCGCTTGTGCCATCATTCCTGCTAGCTACACCCGGAAGGGGGCGCTTAGGCTGTTGTACAGCGGTGGCCCCCGCTCTTCGCCGCCTTTTCACCTAGCAATGTTCTCTGTCTCAGGAGTGACCTGCCTGTTCCATGGCAGCCTTATGGACAAGCACTGCCAAGAAACGTTATGCGCCCTTGACCAAGGAACTGCCATTGCTGTGGGTTTCATGCGGCGATGTGCGGTGTGATGCTCCTCTTCTTATCTGGGGATTGCTCCCCATTGGTGGGATGTGGTGTTTATGATACCATGACTGTAGGGCTCCCGTCCCTCCTGCTCGCAACATGTGCACCAGTGCTGTGCTCCTGATCGGTTGGAACATGTAACACAACACTGCAAACTGGTTAGGGGCCTAGATACCGTCGCTGAAAATCGCTCAGGCCCAGGATCACTCCATGCCCTGCATAGCACCTCACTTGCGTCCCCCACTTCAGCCTACTGATGACCCTCCGATTTCCTTCCCTTCAAAAGCTGCCAACCTTCATCGTGTACAACGTGACCTCAGGCGAGAACCGAGGACAGCGACTGCAGCCAGCCGTGTCAGCTTGCCAAGATACATTTCCGAATGCTGCAACCAGGCACCGTTGGTGTAACATTTGCCAGGTGAACATCAACTTTTCTTGCACGGACAGCTCCCGTAAAAGGTTGGTGACACACTCTGCGGAACTCCTGCTCTACAACACGCTCTGCTTGCTGCCACACAACGGCCAGCTCAACCACTAGCCATAGTAAGCAAGCGCGTGTTGATGGCTTACACCACTAGTTAATCTCCCTGCCGTAACCGCAAGCTCTGTACAGCCCCGGTGTAGGGAAACAATATGGGCACAATACTGCAGGTACCACACACACCCAGCGTGTGTGTCAGCTTTCACTGGCAGAGGTGCCTGGCTGACAAAGTCAGCTGCTCACGCAATAGAGGTACCAACACACCCCTGCACCCGCGCAAGCCCACATGCTGCACTAGACGACCCTCACACAGGACTCCGAGCCTAAGGCACGCCCCAGGAGCATACCTTGCGTCCAGCCCTGCCCAGTTCCTATCTGCGCACTTCACCGCACCACCTGCCGCCATCTTCGTAACAAGAAACTCAAGGCGTCGGGTAGGCGGCAGCCCTGGGCGGTGGGGGCACCGGGCGGCCTGCTAACGCCTTCTGCAGCGGGCCGGGCACTGAGCTCAGCTCATGAAGCAGACGCCTTGCAAGCTCCTGGGCCTGCAAGCCAACAGAGCAGAGCCACGAATCAAATGCTTGAACTTTCTTAAGTGTACACGGTCGTTTAGTGCCCTTGTGTTTGCAGTTTATTCCCTTTTCTAATCCTGCCTGCTTATTGACGCAGCTGGCACCCGCCACACTGCTGTCTAACCCCCTTCCTGTCACGTGCATTCCAATTAGATACTTGAATTGTTGAGTTAAGTATTGAATCTATAATGATTAATCACCGCGGGGAGGCAACGTGCCCTAATGCTGGCTGGGAGGCCTCCTTGCAGGAGGCATTGGCCGGCCAACCTGCAACAGCCCATAAAGCAGTCCAAGCACGAGACGCATGAGGGACAGGGCCGGCCAGCCAAAGCGCCGGTAGACGACCCTGGCCACAGCTGGCCTTGCAGCCTCCTCCAGCAAGAACGGGACACCAGCTGTAAAGCTTGACACCGAAACACCTTCCTTACCTGAGGAGGCAGCTTCTTGTTGCTCATGGCTGTGCTCAGCGCAGTCTGCAGCTGGGCATGTCGCCCTTGACCCTTCGCCCACGCACGCACCTACAGCACAAACACCCACAGTCCTTATTAGTCGTGAGATTGCCTTGCCAAGCCTCCATGCACTTCAGATGCCTACCGACGCATCCTCGTTTTGCCTCTCTTCCGGCGCAGGTGCAACGAATTCCGGCCTAGGCATGAACTCGCTTACAAACGCACTTCTGCCTGTCGACCGGTGGCCTGGGGCACTGTGTCCTACACACCTTCCCGGCTTTAACCCAGAGCCTTCCAGTGTCTACACCCTACCTGCCCTGCCACATGCAAGGCAACCAGAATACTACTGACCACAACGGTGGCCCCGTCCGAGCCTACACAAAACTTTCCCTGGCATCCTTGTCACTCAAGGAGTTGAAGTCAATGACTCCCAAAAGACACCGAAGGCCTGCGCACCTGCTCCCGGCCGGCCTGCTCGGTCACCAGATTCCCCAGCGCCAGCAGCGCGGGGGGCAGCACGATGCGCGCGATCCCCTGGGTATCCGCTGCCCCCGGGCCTCCCCCGCTCAGCTGCCCGATGGGCGTGAACGAGAAGCTGCTGTTGGTGGCAGAAGAAACTGCGGACCCTGGGGTCCCTGGGGGGGAGAGGGACGGCAGGCTGCCACTCCCAAACGTGCCGCTGCCGCCGGCGCCCAGGGAGGCTGCCAGCCCGTCGCCGGCGCCACCGTAGGAGGGCGCCGGGGCGCCGGCGCCGCAGGGTTCACCACCAGGTGCAGCAGGGTGGGGATGGCCGCGGCGTCCGGCCACAGGATGGCCCCCCGGGGTCCCGGGGCGACCGGCCGGCCCTCGTGGCTGCCGGTGAAGGAGCCCCCCGCGCTGCCGCCCCCAGGGGAGCCCCCCGGGCTGCCGCCATGCTGGCCGGGCCGTGAGGCCGCCTCTTTCAGCTTGGCCTTGACCTTGTCTAGGGCCTTGTCGAGGGCGTTGGGTTTGGGTTGAGGAGGCGTGGCGGGGGAGCCGCCGTGGGCGGCCGCCGTGCCGCGCGCGGCGGCCAGGTTGGCGAGGGCTGTGAGAGACAGCTGGGCCAGCTGGGGGTCTGCACCAGAGCAGCAGGAGGAATGGGGAAGGGGTTCAACATGTGCAGACACTAAACCTTGCCTTTGAAAGGTCGCATGGAGGGAGATGCCCCATCAAGCATGGTGGCAAGAAGGGACCTTACACCGGCACTGGTTGTGAAGACTGCTGGCGTGGGGATTGCTCCTATGGCAAGCTTACGGAAGGTGCAGGAGCAGACCGCGACTGCCCCCGGTCACCCTTCGCAACATGACCTCCCTGACCTCCCTACACAGGCCACTCCCTCATCAGTGCTACATCTAGCAGGATCCCCACAGTGCAGTCACTGCTCGTGCGACACAACCCATTGGACCCTTCCCTGACAAAGCCCTGGTCACCTCTCTGCCAAGTTCCTTACAATAGAGCCAACCTGTGCTCAATCTTTCCAGTGGGGACCCCCCTGCTAAGCAGGGTGACCACAGGGCTGCTCACCTGTCACCGCATCCCGTGCCGACTCTAGCAGCAGCCTCAAGGTGGGAGATCCGCTGGCCAGCAGCGCTTGGCGCCAGGAATCGACCATCAGATACCTGGCGGAAGGAGAGCAAGGTCGCTTGCATGTCGCCCAGAGTAGCACACCTTTGCACCCATAAGGTGCTACCATAGGAAGGGTAACTCCCTTGCTGCTATGGTAGGCAGTATATGCTGGCTCAGGAAGCCGCTTTCCCTTCCCTATAACTACTCCCCAGCCGGGTGCTAGAGCTGTGTGCTTAAGTATCCCACCTTGCGGCCGCCCGACTGGCTGGGGGCTGGCAAGACGCTGCGCGTGCCACACATGCACTGGCTGCAACACTAAGCCGCATCAGCCCTAGTACCGATCAGACAGTGCTTCAGCAAATCCCACACACATTGTAAGTGCCAGTGCGAGCAGGCAGGGGCACACGGCGCAGCGACACAGCACACACCTCTGGGTGTTTACCGCGGCCGCGCTGCTGCCGCTGGCGGCGAGGCCGGCCCCGTCAAAGAGTATGCAGGCTAGGAGGCCTGTGGCTGGCCTCCGGAGGGAGGGGTGGGGGCAGGCGAGGGCGGAGAGGAGGGCGGGGATGAAGGGAGGAGCTGAGTGCAAGGCCTGCGGTGGGTTTGGAACAGGTACGCTTACTTACGCTGCCCTGTTTGCTTGCTGAGCCTCCGGTGGCAAAAGGGAGGGCCTCCCAAAGCCAGTGAAATCTCAAGGAGGGGGTCATCCTACCAGCAATGCCTTCAGATCAGAGCGGGCGCAAAAAACAGAGCAGATCAGTGACACATCAAGAATACCTTGTGCTGCAGGACAAGTGCATGCCTCAACCAGCGACACCGGTCTCACCTGGAGTGTGAGGAAGTTGTTGCCCATGGCCTCATCATAGGCCAACTCCCACAGCACGGTCGCCGCACTTCCTGCCAAGGACCAGTCGCCGCCGCCCAGCGCCTCCAGAAGGGGCGCCAACAGCGGGGCCCGGTTCTGCACAGCGGGCAGACCGTGCAATGTGAACCAAGCAACAGTAACCGCGCTTCCAGCCAAGGACCAGTCGCCGCCCCCAAACGCCTCCAAAAGGGGCACCAGCAGCGGGGCCCGGTTCTGCACAGCAGGCAGAGCACCATTTCACGGTTGCGCAGCAAGACCCGCCCGCCAGCCCTAGCCCTATATTTGATAAGGCGGCCTAGCAACCTGTACTGGGGTAAGAATAGATACTGGGAATAGCATCAGGTACTTGAGGTGACTGCCAAGCCGCAAGTCCATAACACAACAGGCTACAGCACTGCACACAATCCACTGCCTAGAACCAGGAGGTCACTGTAACGGTAGCCCACCCGTCCACAAAGGCCATCGATGATACCGGGCACAGGGTGTCAGGTACTGGACACCCACAGACACGGAAGACACTGACCTGAGGCAAGCGCATGAGGGCGTGCATGGAGCTCAGTGCAGCATACTGGGCAGCTTCCTCACTACAGCCGCTTGCTGCCACGTGTGTCAATACCTGCAGGGGGCAGGGGTAGCTGTTACGCCACAGGACTTGCACGCCAAGACCCGTGACTGCTCAGCTACACTCCCCATCCTCTGTAAGCAGGGCACTACATGCCCCAAGATACCTCTCCCGACTCTTCCACATCATGCGAAAGCTTACATGCCAAAGCTTACCACCCAGCTGCAAACATCAAACTATCCACTTGCCTGAA
>BBXU01001497.1:0-11698 GCA_001598975.1 Parachlorella kessleri | reverse complement strand
CCCCCTCGACGCCATGCCTACCTCAAGCGCAAGTGGAGAAGACCACATATGAAATAGCAAGGCTGCCCAGGTGTGCCCCCAACAAGGCCAAGCCAGCCACGAGCTGCCCCTTCCCTCTTGCCCACCCTGTCGCCATTGCGAAAGGGCCCTGCCACAATCAACCAGGCTTTTTGATTGCTGCAGTCCCCACTCTGGGAGTCTACAATGCACCACATATTGCACAATCAATGCAAGAAGTCAGATGCCGGCAGGAAAAGAGACACACACCCACCCACCTGCGGTATGCTGGTGGCCCGCACATCGAGAGAGGCAACGGGGGTGGCCCCACTGGCGGGGCCTGCCGCTGCCGCCACCGCCGCGCCGGGGCCGCTGCTGAGCATGTGGGTGATGAAGGCCAGCGCCTCCCACTCCTCCTGCTGCTCCTGGGGCACCTGCGGGTGTCAGGAAAGTCGAGGGGTTGAGAGCGACAAGGAGGAGGGCTAGCGCTTCCCACTCACCCCTGCTGCTCCAGTGGCACCTGCGGATGTCAGAACAATCAGCTGGTGAGCGCGTCATGAAGGAGGGCTGTCGCTTCCCACCCCCTGCCGCTGTTGAGGGACAATGCTGTCTGACTAACCCAAGTCTTGAACCAGAGGGTGAGCAACGTCCTCGTGCCGGCAACTCCCATAGGGACTAGATCCTTCAACACACCAAGGGAGCATGGCGAGCTACATGTTCGCACAGTTGGAGGCAATCAGTAAACAGAGCCCTCGCACACAGGCGGCTCAGGCAGGAAAGCCCTCCCTGTCTAGGACCTACCTGTGGGGTGGGCGTGCTCACTGGCGCCGGCACACAGACAGCCCCCGTCCCCTCCCATGCAGGATCCGCCTCCGCTGCGGCTCCCCCTGCCCCTCCACCCCCTGCTACCGCTGCTACTGGCTGTTGGGAGGGGCCGGGCGGGGGCCGCGGCGGGTCCTCCTCCCAGAACCGCCAGAGAGCGTATAGGGGGTTGGGCGGCAGCTTCTGCTGCTGGGCCTGCTGCGCCAGCGTGGCAGCCGCGGTACCCCTGCGGCACGGCATGGAGTTGCTTTTAACATTTGCAGCGCAGGGCAGCGCGAGGGAGGAGTTCCTGGCATTGGCTTCCATTCATGGGGAGACTGACAACAGACCCTTTGCATTGACACACAGGTCACTTGGGCACAGGAACAGGCGCCCAGTTTCCGGCCAGCAGAAATTGTGCCGTCGACACCTGTCACTGTCGCTTTGCCATCACCATAAAAAGGTGCGCTGCCACAAGCTGCCTCCCTCTGCGCGCAAGCCCCGATCCTCATCACTAACCCCACCGACCTACTCCCTCCCCGTCCCCGCCCCACCTGATCAGATTCGTGCTGCCTACTGACCACGGTTTTTCCTGAAGGAGCTGCAGTGACAAGGAAAGTAGGGTTTCGGGTTTGTGCAAAGCTATTCCCAGCCCACCTGATCTGTTCAGTGAGCCAGCCCATAAAGTAGAGGCTGTTGGCTGCCGCCACCCGCTGCTTGCGGTCGTCAGAGCCGCCTGCCAGCAGCGCCAGCGCATGGACGCCCCCGGCCATCAGGATCTCCGTGGCCACGGGCGGGCCCACGACTGCATGACCGGGGAAAGATACGGATGGAGTCAAGTATGACACCCTCCAGCAAAGGTTCTCGTCTGGCAGTGTAAACACATAACCGGCAGAACAACTGACACCTATGCAATAGATGAGCATCATGGCCTGACTGTGCAGCCGCAGTTACCGCCCATTTCCATGCTCGCCAAGCCCAGCTGCACTTATCAAGAAAGTCTGCGACCCTGGGTATAAGCCACCGCCGTGGAACGGCTTAAGTCATTTAGGATTCAGTAAGACGCTGAGGTGGCAGGCGTTTGGAAGGCTCTCAACCTGGCAGCCAAAGGACTGGCCCTGAGGGCAGCCACTGCCTGTACCTGAGAGGCGTTGCAGCAGGCCAGCCAGAGATGCCTTGGCATCCCCCATGTCGGGCTGGCCTAGCAGGTAGACTGCCAAGGGGATGACCCGGGACTGCGCACAGCACAGCACAGCACACATTTGCAAACACACGGGGATGACCATGGAGTGCACACAGCACAGCGCACGTGAGCAAACACAGCAGCAGGTAGGCTGCTAAGGAATAGACTCAAGACTGCGTACAACACAGCATACAAATGGTTCACAGCCGGGGAGCCTCCTTTGACAACACCACACGTGGTCAACCTCCCTTACCAACCCTCTATTGGTTTCCGGCACCAACACACGTGCGGAGAGCGATTCTATCACGAAGTGCAACCTAGCCCTGCCCTCAATTTCTAATGCCGGCAAAGCATGGCGCTACAGCTGGAATTGTAAGGAGGCAGCAAGGCATCATCAGCCCGGACCAACCTGCAGCATCCTGGTCTTGCACTCGGCTTCTGCTGCCAGCTGCATCAGAGTCCAGGAGTGGTAGGCAGCCGCGCCCTTGCCCCCAGACACAAGCTGTGCCGGCTGGAGCGCCTGCACATCCAGGCCACAACCGCCTTCACTGAATGAGTGCTCGTGTGCCCAAGTACACGGCTCCTTCTCAGTGTAGCAGCCTCCCAGCCACGAAATGGATGCTAGGCACCGCAAGGGGCCTGAAGCAAAGGCAGAGGCATACCTAACTCGTAGCGCCTCGCCCTCAACTTTGCATTGCCTGAAAATGCATTCTACTTAGGGAAAGACATGCATTACTAGACGATACCAGGCGGCGCAGTCAACTTCTGCGCCAACAACCAATCTCATATATGGCTGTTGGCGCAGAAGTTGGCTGCACCGCTTGGAATAGTCTAGTAGTGCATGTCCTTCCCTGAGATAGAAAGCATTCCGGGCAGTGCAAACTTGGCGGCAAGACGGTAAGAGTTAAGTACGCCCCTACATTTATGCGAGTGCCCTTGTGGTGCCTAGCGCCCATCTCGTTGCTAGCAGGCTGCTACACCATTAAGGTGCTGTGTCATGCGCATAAGTTGGCTGCACCGCTTGGAATAGCTTAGTAGTTATAGTTGGCATGTCCTTCCCTGAGGTAGGTAATGCATTCCGGAGAGATTGTCTCGTGCTTGCCTGCAAGGAGGTGTCCACATCCCTCAGCTTGTCCTGTGCTGTGCGAGCAGGCCGCTCAGCTGAAGGGTACACCCCCCCTCCCGGCCTGCCCGATGGGTACACCCCACCCGCCCCCAGCACTACTTCAGTCGGCAGCGTCTGCTGCTGGAGATAGGGAGACGGGCGCGCCGTCGCGGGTGGTGGTATCTTGCCTGCGCCTGCGCCTGCTGACGTGGCAGGGCGCCGGGGGGCTGCCGGCGGGGCGCCAAACAATTGAGGGTAGCTGGCCGGCCCCGAGGGCGCACCGGCAGCAGGAGCGGCAGCAGCAGGGGCAGCTGCAGCAGCAGCCCCGCCGGACATGCCAGAGTCGGCTGCAGCCTCCCCAGGAGTGGTGTTGGCCAAGCGCTGCCTGGCCGCTTGATTATTATTCACTGCTTTATCTCCCTCCTCGCTGCCCAGCTGCCCGGCAGGCGGCCCACCGTCCAACAGTGGGCTTGGTGCCCTACCAGGGGCCGGCTCACCATTGTAGCTTGCCTCAGGTGCCGTATCTGCCTCTATACTGGTGCTGTCTCCCCCGGCCGGAGGCCCAGCGGCACCTTCCAGGGCCGACGACAGGCGCATGCGGGCCACGGCCGCGGCGGCCACTGCTGCGGAGGAAGCGGCAGCGGTGGTAAGCCGCTGGCGTAAGGGGCTATGCTGCTTGCTGTATTCGGAGATGTCGCGGATGCTGTGTCGCTCCGCCCAGTCAAAAATCAGGCGCTTGAGCGCATAGTTAGGGACCACCTGCATGATCCACAGAACTTTCATATCCTTGGCACCAGGTACCTTATACAATAATGCACCCACCTGTTGATGGCAAGGCTTAAATCGGCATGGTCGGTTGTTCACTGCATCAACTGCCAAGATTTACCATTGGGGTTCTCCACTTCATTGCTGCCACACAGCCCAACTTTGGTTCTATGTGAAACCTGCCCAACGTCCCATCCTCAAGAAAAGGCACAAGACCCCTCACCTTCCGGGTTGTCAGGACAGTCCCAGTCAGCGGGTCACGGCACTGGCCGCGGGGCTCGCAGGTTTGAAACCAGCGCTCAATGACAGCCCGTTCGTACGTCTGTCCCGACTCCGTCAGTACCACGGGGTCCTGCATAATCTCATCGCTGATGGGGTCTATGAACTCTGGCGGCGGCTCTGGGGAACGCGAGCTGAGGGAGATGGACGAAGAGATTCGCCTGGCGGTGAGGTCCCGCCCCCCGCCAGCGTCTGGCTTCTGCTGCTGCTGCTGCTGCGCCGGCTGCTGCTGCCCTCTGTGCTCCTGCCCTGCTACCAGCTCCTGGCTAGGACTGCTGGTGGGCGTTGATACCTCGGGCTCTGGCCCTTCCCGAGCTGCTGCCAGCTCATTGACATTCACCTCCTCCTCCTTGGCAGTGGGTGTGACGGCGGGACCATTCACAGCCGCTCCACCCTCCTCCACCTCCTCTTCCTCCCCCGCTTCCTCGTCTTCACCATCTGCCGCTTCTGCATCGATAGCTGCCAGCGCCGCCGCCTCCTCTTCCTCCTGCTGCGCCAAAAGGTCCGCTATGGCCTGCGCTCTGCCTGGCTGCCCAGGCGGCGGGAAAGTTATGCCCGCGCCACCCGCAGCGCTGTCTGGGCCGTCCTCTGATGCCCCCATCGTCTGGCTGGTCTATGAGCAGCTCCCTGGCTTGATGCCGCTCAGCTTGCTCGTCTGTATGCTACAGCAAGAGGAGAAGGGAAGCTAGGGGTGCTCTCCAGCCGATGCCTTGCTCGACAAGGACCTCTGCCAACGATGGCAAAGGTGCTTAACCAAAATTGCAAGGTGGTTCTCTGTACCTCGGTAAAGCCAGCATTGCAGCCTACTAGCTCTACCTATGTGCCTGATAACAACAGCACAGAGGTGTGCCAAAGTGCCGGCACGTGGAATGCGCGATGGAAGCTCAGCCAGACGTGTCTATCACTCAGTTGCAGGCCGCAGTAGATATAGTCAAGAACCGCCTTGCCTTGCGCGTTGAGACCTACCCTTGCCCAGGCGTCAGATCAGTTCACCCCGTGTAAGACCTTCTTCTTTCTTGGCAGAACTTGGATAAGCGGCGTGAGTCCTTTGGTTTAATAATGTCGATGGGATAGCGAGGTGGGAGACAGCAAGAAACGCGCAATCCCTTGATTCTAGGGATCTGACATGGGATCCGATCCCTGGCCCACTAAGCAACGAAAGGGCGTCTTGATGGGCATTGTGCGTTTCACCTGAGAGTCTGACATGAGACGATCACGGAGAGGATTCCTCCAATACTGCCAGCAGGTATGCGACAACGCAAGGTCCGAGCCTACTGCTCCACAGAGTTACTCATGCCTCCGCTGACAGGACGACTAGCAGCTACATAAGGTTGTGGCATCTACGTCCTTCTCCTGCCCAGGGCAACCTGCTGCCTAGCGCACCACTCAACCAGGCACATGCCCTCAGCTTTCGCTCGCACACCGCCCTCAAAGCAGAGGCGACAGCCTGCCTGCCACGGCCTATGACTGAAATGAGCACTCCTTTCAGCAACTGCTCGTCCAATGCAGATCCCGCTGCCGTCCGCCGCCCACCCTGTGCTGTCTGTGGGCAGCACCCTCGTGTTGGGGCTCACTCGCACACCACGTTGCTGAACATGCCGACCTGCTGCCGCCTGCAAGTCTTTATTGTTCGTAGCTCCACATCAAAAACCTGCAGTTAACAACAGCTTGCGGGTCAGTAGGTTGCTGAAGGAGCCTTCAAACCGTCTTAGCCTCCGTCAGCCAGTGCAAATGACGCAAATGCGAGCATAGTCGCATGACTTTCGCAACATGTGTCCTGGATAGAGAAATCACCCACTACGTCTCTTGTGCTGCCGACGTCAAAATACATCTCTAGCCCAGCGATGCTTACCTCAAACTGCTTGGCACTGAAGAAGGTGGCTGGGCCGGTGGGAGGGCCCAGCTCAGGTGGCACCACCACTCTGCGCTTGCCTCCAGGCCGCATGGTCTTGATCCCCAGCTCAAAGCCTGCAAAGGCATCGGCAGGTCGTTGGGCATTACCGGAAGACAACTGCTGTACCCTATTGACAGCATGTGTTCAACAACCTTGACGGTAAAAAAACCGCCCTCCACCTGCCAGCCACGACGCCAGGCTCACAACCACAACACTTGTTAGTACAGCACATTCGAAAGAGACAGGTAACCGACCCTTGCCAGCAAGGTATTCATGCCAGAGCTGACCACCCTGGTATATATAGCTGGCCAACACCAGCGCTGCAGGGCAGAGAGTTCCTCAAAACAGCTCATGAACACCATGAAAGCGGTGCTTGCCTGGTATAAGGCCTTGGATGCCGAGTCGCGTCCTGGCCGGCTGCCCCTTGCGATACGAGCTGTCAATCAGCCCAGCTGCATATATATGCAAACAACTTCAACCTTAGGCATGCCAGACTTGCAGGTTCGCGAAGGCACGGCATGCCAGCCTGTGTGTTGTGTGCACCCGGCTTTCCTGGTAACAGCAGAGGCACCGACCGCGCCGTCATGCTGCTTACATGCATGCCTGTAAGGTCATTGAATTCACCCGACACTTTACCCAGCGTCACTGTCACCACTTTGACTGCCGCTTTACCCGTACAGTCATACCTGACTCATTGTAGGCAGTGTAGTCGAACGTCACCTCCTGTCCATCAACAGGCAGCTCGCCCTGCCCCTCAACGAAGTCCTTATAAATCAGACCCTCCGGAGAGACCTGACAAGGCGCAAAGGAAGCAGTGTCGAGCTCAATACAGGATCCACACTCTGTCCCGTGGGTTCCAAGGTTCGTGTAACCAACTGATGAGGAATGGAGGAATCCTGCGCCGCACGCACGTGATAGCCTGCACCCCCATACCAGCGTATGCACTAACTATCTAGCTACTGTCCCCTTTATGCAGGCTGGCAGCCCCCCTACTCCCTTCCTGCGGTACTTCAGACATCATGGCAGTCAGCAGTTACAAAACAAAACATTAAGAGGATTGAGGCTACTGCAACAGCTCCGCCACCTCAAGTCTCCACAGGTTGCCTCCCAGCACGGCATGCACGCTCACCTGGTAGCCATCTGCGACTATTGTCATGTCATAGCCTTCCCTCACAAAGTTGGGAAAGTCTAGGGGTGCGTTGTTCTGGCGTTGGGTCCGCAGGTTGTTCTGCAGCACCTGCTTCTGCGCCTGGGTGAACTCCTGCACTGCCGCCCGCGGTACCACTTCTGTCTTGCCCTCTGGCGCTATAGGGTCGCCTACTGCTGCCTGGGCCGGCTGCGGCCCTGCGGCAGCGGCCACCCCGGCCATGGCAAGCGAGGCCAGACCTGCCCCTAAAAGCTGGCGTCTGCTGGGTCCAGCCTCGTCTTGTGGCACTGTCTGCTGCCGTTGTAACTGCTGATTGTGCGCACTATGCTTTTCCTCCAACCTCTGGGCTCCCTTCACTACCATGGGCAGCCTGCAGGGTCATGTGCACCAGGCCTGGCAGTGTGCCTGTGAACGGGTTAGGCGCTACACCACCTAAGACTAAGAAGACTGATCATGCAGCAAATAACTCACCGTCCACTTCCTCTGTTGCCTTTACCGTTGCGTGCCACATGCCTACTAACTGTGTGTTGGCAGAGGCTGGCGCCCAGCATCGTGCTCCTAATTGGGACGAGCACCACGAAAAGAAGAATGTTCTACAAGAAGCCAGGGCTTCTTGCTTCAAGATGTCCAGGAACAAGATAAACGGCTGGGGCGCTGGCGGGAGGGCTTGGTGGAATGATGTTCTGGCAGTTCAAACCCATTTCAGCAGCCCAAGTCTCTCAGGTGCTTCGCAGGGCTAAGGGAGTTTAACTCCAAGTCAAACTTGGAGCTCCAGTACCCAAAAAAATTAGGTCAGGGCACATAGGGCAGCCCCCTCAAGATACCACGGGTGAACCGTGGCGAAGCAATCCTAGTGGCAACGGCCAGGGCGATACATCTTACAACAGCCCAGGAAAAAAGGCACTGTAAAGCAAGACAACGGAGCTCAAACGGAGGAAGCAAAATATTGCATTCAGCCAGCAAGGTTATGATACACATGCTCGGTGTTAAACTGAAGTGAGCAAACAGGTGAGCAGAAACACATAAAACCTGTAATAGCGTCAAGGTACCATATAGGGTTTGTACCAGCACCCCTCACCCCTCCCCCTAGTGTTCCTGGAAGAGGTACGCCAGCAGGTCCGCCACGACCGCCACGCTGAGGCTGTTCCCCAGCAGGGCGTAGCGCTGCCGCAGCGTGACAGATGGCGGGAAGCTGAAGTCTGCCGGGAAGGAGTGCAGGTTGGCAATCTCTCTGGGAGTGAAGTACCGCAGCCCCAGCAGCTGCAGCGAGTTAACGAGCGCTGCCGGGGCACCCGCGCTGGTGGGTTGCTGGCTAGCCTCATGGTCCTCTTCCAGCCCTGCTGGCCCCGTCCTGCCCTGCCTCTGCTCTGCATGCTGCCCTTGCGCTGGCGCTGCTCCTCCTCCTGCCCCTGCCATTGTGTTGACCTCAGCATCCTGGACGCCTACCGAAGCACCCACCCCTCCAACTAGTGAGCCCACTTGGGCCGCTCTGCTGGCACCCTCGGCTAGTTCTGCAGCAACACTGCCATCTGCCTCTCTTTGTTGGCCACCGCCAGCGGCAAGCTGCTGCTCCTCCTCCTCCAGCTCCCTGAGTACATGTAGGTTGGAGGTGGCTATGAGAGACCCTGAGCCCTGCGGCAGGCAACAACAACAATAAGTAACTGCATACACCCCTGTCAGCCCAGTATACCCGTACCTCCCCTCTGATCGCATTACCTGCCACCCTCAATAAATAAGTTGACTCAACATTGGCAATAACTGCATTCAGCCCCGTCCAGTTCCTCCTTGCTGACCTCTGTTGACATACTGTACATACAAGTTGAAGCATGACTTCCACCAAGTGCCCTGTGCTAGGTATGCCTGACACAACGCCAAACATGCAGCACAGGCACTGCTGCTCCCACTGAGAAGGAAAGTACACCAAATGTCCACTGCTGCCGATGCACTGCAATAGCATGACAATGAAGCAGCAGCTTGAGCTGTGGTTCTGTTATCGCCCACCCGCCACGACTCACCTTGACATACTGCCCATACGTCTTGGTGAAGCAGTTACACGTAATGCTTTCAGCCGACACCAGGTCAAAGCAACGCCCATGCTTCCGTACAACATCCTCCGGCACCCGAAAAGCCTCCCAAGCATTCCCCAGCTGGCCGGCCTCCATAGCCACCTGCTGCGCCTGCTCCCTTGGCTGCACCTCGTTACCCTCGACTGCTGCATCTACAGCTGCTGCACCTGCTGCCCTATAGGTTGTACCATTCTCAGCAACCCCAGGTGCAGAGGACTGGGGACCTTGCTCCAACTTGGGGCTGCCGCCCCTGCCGTTGGCCGCTCCCGCCCGCAGAAGACCTGACAGGTTTGGGAGCTTGGCTTTCACCCCGCCAGCCAGCTCTGCAGCCGGGCTGGCAACCAGGAAGTCTCCCAGCGGCCGCACCCGCGCAGCAACAGCTGAGGGTGCAGCCGCAACCAACGGCTGAGCTGACGCCTGCTGCTTCCCTGCCGCGCCTGCTGTGCTGCACATGTGCCCGCTAGACTCCGGTGCTGCACTTCTTGTGCCATAGTGGTGCTGGTGCTGGTGCTGGTGCTGGTGCTGCTGCTGCTGCTGCTGCTGCTGCTGCTGCTGCTGTCCTTCTTGTGTGCCTTGCTCTAGCCGCTGCATTGCCAAACGGTGACCCGCCAGCAGCTGCGAGGGCGGCTGGCGCAAGGGCCCCTGACCCACTGGCGGCGTTTGCAGCCGGAAGCCGCCACCTCTCTTAGCCAGTGCAAAGTAGCGAGGCCGGGAGTAGGGGATGCCCAGCTGGCTGGGAGTCACTATGAACTCCTGCAGCGACAAAGAGACACACACGACACAGGAACATGAAGGCGTTGCTTTCCGTTCAAGCCTAGTGTGGGTGCCTGGTGGCTGTCTGTTGGGCGCAATGCTTGAGGGGGCCATTGCCACGGACCCAGAATGAGGGCCGCTCGCCAGCTGTCGAACAAACATTAAACACATTCCTGCGACAAAACAACACAAACCCTGCATGTGCTGCCATAACACCTGCAGTTCAAGGGCAATTTGCAACATGCGTGCGTGCATGCAGGTCACCGCAAGCACACCTGCATCTCATAACCAGCCCCCAGCAGCGTGGCTGCCAGCTCCTGCCGAGTGTCTGAGGTCTCAAACCCCACCACATTCTCCACCAGCAAGTACTTGGGCGGGTGCTGCACGTACATATGAAGTCTAGTTTAATATAGCAGTATACCGCCACCTGATAATGCTGTCGCGAGTTCCCCAAGGGGGGCCAACAAAAGCCAGGGTGTACAATTACCTCACCACACGCTCAGTTCCCCCCCTCTATGCTTCCGTATCAGCTGCCCCCACAGCCTGCCCTACAGCCAGTGCCCATGTATAGCCAAAACCTTACTTACCAACCTCGTGCTGTCCACAGCCCCACTATTCTCCAGCCCACGGCTGCCATTCTTTCATACATCTTTAAAGCCTAGCGAGCGAGCCCTAACAAGCGAGCCAAAAACCTTTCTCCACATCAGCCGCAACCTACCTCCAGTTTGGGAATGAGCTCCAAAATACCTAAGAAGCTGGTGGCCCGAGCGTCGGCCGACTGCTTCTTCAGGCCCCTCCGTGTGTAAGGCTGGCAGGGCGGCGACATCAGCCACACCTCTGCCGCCCACTTGTCTAGCTGCTTGGCTGTCACAGTGCTGATATTCGTCTGCAGGCAGCGGAGGGCTTGTTGGCACATGGACCTCCCTAAGCAGCAACTGCACTCTCAGTCTCCTACTGAGCTGCAGGTATTCAGCTCTTCAATTGTTCGTGGGTGTTCACCTGAACCGGCTTTGTGCCAAAGTTGTGCTCAT
The DNA here is from genome assembly GCA_001598975.1 of Parachlorella kessleri. Lineage (NCBI taxonomy): Eukaryota > Viridiplantae > Chlorophyta > Trebouxiophyceae > Chlorellales > Chlorellaceae > Parachlorella > Parachlorella kessleri. The sequence continues at coordinate 677 of BBXU01001497.1, read as the reverse complement.
AGACGGAGTTAGCCAGGTCGTTGATGTCAAAGGCCACCACCGTGGCCCCTGGCCTGACTTGGTCAAGCGCATAATGGAGGCCTGCATGGCACGCAATTTTTGGGTGAGGTGATGCTACGGTTGCCAAGTATCTAATCTTGCGCATGTAGCATAGCCTTGCATGCTTGCTACAGTCGGCCCACCTCCGATGCCGCTGTAAAACTCCAGTGCTGTCATTGTTACGTCTTTGGACCTGTATCATATACATAAATCGTATATCCTGGGCTAGTCGAGGTAACTGCGGCATGAACTGCGGTGTCCCAAGACCGGTTGTAATGCTCTGCCTGCTACGCCTTTGGAGGGCGCCATATCTATCTGAGCTTGGATAGTCAGGGCATGGCAACAGCTTGGCTGGCCAGCTGAGCCATGACCACTTCAGTTACACATGAACATGACGCGTGCAACACCAGACATGACATGCTATTGGGCATGGCAGGAATTTATAACTGGCCGCAAACAACCCAGGCCCTGGCAGGGGGCCAGGGCAATTAAGCCTTGCCTTCCAGACGTCCAGGCTTCCAGCGGATGAAATGCCAGTCGGCTGGGCAGCCGACATTGTCCAGCTCCTCAATGCATGACTAATCATGTGACTGCGCCTGTCCGCTAACTTTGCAGCCCTGGTTAGGACCGCTGGTCCT
>BBXU01001495.1:0-20782 GCA_001598975.1 Parachlorella kessleri | reverse complement strand
GGCGGGGGGGGGTGGTTAGTGATGAGTCAACACATGAAACCGACCGTGTTGTGTGGATCTGGGGCCTATAGACAAACCAAAACATACTTGTAATGCTAAAGCAGATAATCTGATGTGATACCTAGGCTGACTAGCTCTCTTTGAGTGGCGATCATGTACTCTGCGAATGGAAGCAGGCTGTTCCATTCTCCCAAAGTCCACCGGCGCCTGCCACGCTGGAAGCTTCCCCAGAAAGGAAGGGCGGTGCACGTATTCCTTGCCTTTCTGGCACTGGCAGCTGTTCCAATGCTGCTGTGGGCGGTGCGCGTGGCTCCACCGCAGGTGCGTGTGCAAAAGCGGGGTATCACAACTGGTGTTGGTGTTGGTATTGGAAGCTGGAGCTCAGAAGTCTGCTGGACAAACTTGACCACCTCTGTGACAGGGGTTGCCAACCGCCTTGAAGGAACTTTTTGGGACGTTCTATATGAGCTTGGCCCAGAAGCGCTCGAGGCACGGCGACAAGTGCTGGATTAGTTCCACTAGAGTATGCACGCCTTGTTAGCTCTGGTGCAGGGCCGCCGCAGGCAGCAGTTTCCGGCCGTGGAGCCTGTAGTGGACCTGGGTGCGTCCGCCAAGGCCTCCCACGCAGAAAAGATCATTCGTACAACAACAGAGAGAGCGGAGGATGAGCTGCTTGGGGAAACGAGTTTGGCAGCTCAAAGCGGTGGCAGCAGCAGCAGTGGCGGCAGGGGCAGCAACGCCTCTTTAGGAATGGTTGCTACCAAAGAAGCTGGCAAAGTGGGCGATGACCCGGAAGCTGCAGTTGAAGCTGCAGCGTCTGCCATCATGGCTGCAGCGGAGGCCTCTGAAAGCCTTGCAGCAGGCGGCGCAGCGGCCACCACTGGCGGCAAGCAGCAGTCCTCTGCAGCACAGGGTGCAGCTGCCACGTTGGACCTGCCCGGGGCTGCTGACAGTACTGAGGAGAAGGACGCAGCATCTGGTGGGGCTTCAGGGCGTAGCAACAGCAGCAGCAGCAGCAGCAAAGGAGGGAAAAGTCAGGGCCGAGTATCTGACATGGCAAGCAAGGGCCAAGCACGTTCCACTGAAGCTGCATCGGAAACAGCCCTTGGAGCAGACAGTAGTAGCCAAGCACGCTCTAAGTACCTACGCTGGATCCGGCAGGACTTGTCGCTTTGGCAGCGCTCCGGGATCACGAGGATGATGATTAGCACTGCTCTGTGGCGGGTCTCCGAGTGTAACAAGTGCGGCTGGGAAGGGTGCCAGGAAGAGGTGGGTTCTCCACTCAGATTCCATGGAGTACGGGGCAGCTGGAATCTTGGGGTTTAGTTGGGCCCATGCAACACAAACGTCCCAACCTGACCTGGTGACACCCCTGTCCAAGTCACATGCAGTTCATTACCTGCAACCCTGACGCCTACCACTTGCAATTGCTAGCATGAGGGCACTTCGTACGCCTTCGTAACCTCATTCTATCTCATTTTGAGCACTGCTGGCAGCTGAGGTGGCATCGTGATTTCTAGCGGGCAGCATTGCCATCTTGCAGGAGACGCCCAACTGGCTGCGCTTCCAGATTGTGAATGGCAGCCTATGGGCGGAATTCAACAAGCCGCCTGCCAAAGGCCACTATCCTGCCGAGTATGGGCGGGGGTGGCTTAGTGCCAAGGGGCGGATCCCCTACGCCCTGCTGGCAATCATAGATGTGCTCCGAAGTTATCCAGGTGAGCTCCAGTGTAGTCGTCTTGATAGCCCTGGCAGCAGGCCTAAGAGTGACTTGTGCGCCATCAAGAGCAGGTTGCAGAGGGGCAGGCTTGTGTTTTGATTCTGCAGGCCCTGTTGCTGAGCCTAGTGCCTAAGAGTTGAGTTGTCCTGGGTGTGCTTGCGTGTTGTCTTTTATTTGCCAAGAATGGAGACTTGTTTGGCGGTGCTCGGTGCATGTCATACTTGTGCATGCTATGCGATGGCAGTAGCCTACTGGCTCACAACATTCGAGTTGTGCCACTAGGATAACTGTGAAACACCTGTCGGTTTTACCTACATGCAGCAGCACAAGCAGGGAGCCGCCTGATACACATGATATGCCCATGTGCCTCCTTTTCTGCTGCAGGCCAGGTACCTGATGTGGAGGGCGTGATCAACACAGCGGACGAGCCGTGCGTGCCCCGCAAGTTCGAAATTGTGGGGGAAACACCCATGCGAAGGCTTCAGGCAGAAGCGGCAGTGGGGGCAGAGGCGGCGCCTAGCATGCTCAGTCGTCAACCTCCGCCACTCTTCAGCTACAACAGTCATGCAGAGCGGGCGGACCTGCCATTTCCAGACTACTCATTTTGGGGTCACGAGGTTAACATGATTGATGACGAGCAGGTGGGAAGGGAAGCTGGCAGGCAATCCTTGCTTCTCTGCTTGTCAGATTGCCTAACTGCTGCCGCCTGTTGGTAGCACGGCCCAGCTATTTTATCTGCAGGTTGTTTTGGTTTACCCTGCACTCCTGCATCCGGATATGCAGCTGAAAGGCAAATAAGATTTCTAGTCGCTTTAGTCCAGGTTTTTGCTTCAAGGTGAAGGCCCTGGAGTTCATGCAGGGGCACTGGGTGTATGGCTGGGAGGAGCAGCTGCAGCACCTCAGCCGCAAGTGGGCGCAGCCAGTGCGAGAGAAGGTGCCACGCATGGTGTGGCGGGGCCGCACCAACCATCATATACGTGATGTGCTGAGGTGAGGACTGCCTGAATACTGGCCTGCTTGTTGGTTGACGTGGTTATGGCAGCAGGGGGAGGGAAATGTTTCCATCCTATTGTTGGACCTGTCATTGGGCCAGACATTGAATACTGCTTGATCACCTTTTGTGAGCTACCAGCTCGCCAGTGAGTAGCTTCGTGACAACTTGCTTTGTGTCTGTCTGAGAAAGCGGCACCAGGGCATTGCACACGAGTGCCTCTGAGAATTGCTAGCTTTTACCTGCGCGTCTTGCCTTGTCGTCCTGCAGACGGAATTTTACTGAGTGCCCAGAGTGGTTCAAGGGACGCGGTGACACCGCAACCGTGGCGCTCTTCAATATGTGGGACGAGGAAGGCATTGAGAGCCTGGACAGCGTTTGTAGATTCAGGTGCGTGCCCTTGCAATCTGTGCGGATATACCTTGTCCTTCCTACCCAGTCGTGCAAGCTGTCTTACTTGTCGATCCCCCAAATGTAAGCAGCAGGACATCCCGTCCTTGCGTGGTGTGTGAATCAGATGCTGAGAGGTAGGTTTGCTTGTTCATGTTCAGGTACCAGGTCTACTTGCAGAGCAATGCTTGGTCCACCAACTTCAAGCAAAAGGTGGCCTGCGGCTCGGTGGTGGTGGTGCCCAGCATGGATGTGAGTCAGAATTGAGTGTGCTGGCCGATGGGCAGGCACTCCAAGTTGCAGTACATGGGGACGGGCTCTCCCAACACCGTGTCAGAAAGCCCTGTGCTGGATGGTTGTTGAGGCAATGTTGGTATGTGATATGTGCTTGAGCTCTTTAGGAATACCTTCACTGTACTGTCAATAACCTTGCCCTTGTTGGCATGCCTGCAGTACTACGAGTTTTGGACTCGGGCCTTGGAGCCAGGCCGCCACTACGTGGCACTGAAAACCGGTGACAAATTGGCCATGTGCTTAGATGTAGCAGAGAAGGTGGGTGCTGACCTGGACAAGGTGGCCATCGCGGGAGAGCTGCAGCGAGGTTGGGTGTTGCCATGCTGAAGAAGTGCTCTTGATATTGTAGAAAGGTGTTGTTGCTTGCTGCGGCCTGCTTTGCAGGGCTGGGATGCTTGGATCATCAGTGGATTCAGGGTGCTTGGCGAACATCGCAGCTTGCTTGGCCATGCACATGCCTGCTTCCTATTATTGTGGCACACTTGCTTCAAGCTCGATGGATGGCTGCTCCACCACGAATATGCAGGTCCATGCAATGAATGCCTTCCTAGATCAACAGCAGTCTAGCAACAGCAGCGTGACCCTCCCTGCTAGCACCAGTTCTCAGCAGCAGGGGCAGTTGAAATCAGCCATGCGGGAGCTGTCAGCTGAGATGGGTGCAGTTCCAGAAGGGGACCAGCTGCTTGCAGGGCAGCATCCTGGGACGAAGGCGGGTGCGGCAGGCAGCAGCAGGGGCATGGGAGTGGGCAGGCGACGGTTGCTGCTTGAGTTGGATGGCTCCTACTTTGAGCACACGCAGCAGCTGGGACCAGAGCACCTGACAGCGGAGGAGGGAGGTTCAACTGCAAGACGGCAACAGCAGGAGCGGCAGTATGAGCAGGAGCCGAGCAGCATGTGGGCAGGGAGAGGAGCTTCAGTCTTGAGGGAGGGGAGGCATAGAAGAGGTCACGTCCGACCGCAGCAGCAGCAGCACCTGCAGGATGCCCAGCACCTGCATGTTCTAAAGGGCGTGGCAGGGGTCGAGGCAGGCTGGTGGCAGCAGCAACAGGAGCAGCGGGTGCGTGGGGAGCAGGAACTGGGGCCGCTGCGCAGACGGCAATTCTTGCAGACAAATGATGGAGGCAGCGGGGCCAGTGATGGCATTGTAGGCAGCAGCGGAAGACACGGCGAAAACAAGTACCCCTGGGAGTCTGCAATGACGCCCCAGGAGATCGCTGACGAAGGAAGGAAGGTATGTGGTGTATGGGCATGATGGTATGGGTTGTGCTGCATGCTATTTGCAATCACACCTTTATTGATTTCATGGGTCGTGCTGCGCTTTGGCGGTCCTGTTATCAGAGTCGGTTTGCTGGTTTGATGCCCACCGCCTGTCTGCCCTCTTTTTAACCGTGCCTTGTTGCCTTGGACCGTTGGTACCTTTCGCTTTCTTGCAGTCATACTGGCGCTGCCTTGCAGCTATCCTATAAGAGGTTGTCGGACCTGTTGATGTCACTTCAGTGCTTTACAAACAGCAGCAACCGTGCTGGGATACTGCTTGTGTGCCGGAGAGGGTTCTAGTCTCAGCCGGTGGCAGCAACCTCCGGCCCTGTTGCAGTTCTTGCGGGAACACCTACGGGCCGAGGATGTGAGGCTGTACCTGCGGGATCTCCTTCAAGAGTATGGCAAGCTCCTAAAGTTCCAGCCCAAGCCCAGCCAGGGAGCCGTCTGCTACTCAGGTGGGGTTTCGCATCGTGCCTACCAGCTTAGATTGGCCAGGCAAGAGGATGCCTGGATTCATACTGCAAGGCCTACGTTTGCACGCTATGTGACATTATTACATACACGGATGTCGTACCCAGCATTGCAAAGCCCATGCCCCTCTTCTGCCCGTTGTGATGTGCAGGCCCTCGTTTGCTGCAAATGTTCGGTTCTCCGCACCCGGAGGACAGAGATGATGTCGCTGAGAAATATCCCTGGCTGGCAAGCTGGGAGCCTGGCTGCCCGCCAAGTCAGCCAACTTGATGCACAGCCAGGAGCGGGTGTGGTTGGTTATTCTTGCTTGGATGCTTGCTAGCTCCGAGCTTTAGTCCGCTGTTTCAGGTAGCGTATCTCTGATCATAATTGCAGAGCTTAAGCTCAGACAGCTGGTACCCTGTCTATTTCATTGAAGGACTTGCTTTACCGCCCAGTCCCTCTGCTGGGGATGCGTCTGCGATTTCTAGGAAATTGCCTCAGGCCAGCCTCGAGAGAAGGGCGTATTGTATGCTGCGTGTTAAGATTGTGTCCAAGGGATGCACGTCGTCCCTGACCTCCTTTGTGCTGATCATATGCTTGCATGTGCACCGTACAGCAGGAAAACGTAAACATTTTGACATATACTTCGCGAGGCTGCAGCAACTCCATCCTTTTAGCTTTGCAGGAAGGTGGTAACCTGCGCCTTGGTGACTTTGGCACTTTGCAGTTGTGTAAGTTGTATAAGACCACCTTGCACAGCAGAATTCGAAAAGGTGGCAGGTAAGCTAATATCAAACGACTGTCGAAACAACATCTAGTCTTGACGAACTAATACTTGCGACTCCTACAAACTGTCAGCACACTCCTCCTAAACTTATGTCAGTAATAACTGACACGGAGGCGGCACCGGGACATGCAAAGCAAGCAAGCTCAACTCTACGGTTGGAGATTGAGGAACAGTGGGGGAGGACTGAGGAGGGGGGTGCGGCTGGGGGGGGGGGGGGGGGGTTCCTGTTCTTCTACCTACGCAACCTAAGGACACCCTAAGGAAAACACAGCCAACTGGTAGCCACTGTTAACCTGGAACCCTAAGCTGGCCCACCTGCAAAGCTTGCACAACCTGCGCTACAAGCTGCCTACCTACAGCAGGGCATTCCCTATCGTAAACCTTGCTCACCTGCACTATCTAGCCCGTACATCTTGACCGCACACTGAGGTGCTTTGCTCTGAATGCAGCAATGTCTCAGTCAAACAAGCGTCTTGGCCGGGAGCTGCTGACCCTAACAAGTTTACTCATCATCCTCGTCAAAGAACATGTGCTTGCCGTGGGGGGTAGGCATGCCGCGGAGCATGGTCTTCAGGCGGGGGCTGACATACTCACTGCCGTCATCATTGAACCTGCATTGGGAATCCAGCTACACTCACAGCACTGCACAAGGATGCCCATACGGAAGGCTGGGAGCAGGCTTGCATTGTGCATTGATACTCAAGAACAACAAGCCAGCTGGGCGTGAGCCAATGGAGGGCCCAACTTGCAGAGGTGAACAAGAGCATTGATTGGCTCTGCCACTGCTGGCAAGATCGAGGATGCAAAAGCCAGCTTCCAGTTTGTCGAAACCGCTCAGAGCGGTGCGCATTGCATATCAGAGCCCCTAAACACAGTCTAGGCACACCAGCGTTGCCCATGACATCAGAGTGTACAGTGAGGGGTCTCAGCGACCCCCAGCACTTGCCTGACGTGCTGGCCCTGGGGCCTGGGCATGCCGCGCAGCTCATAGGGTCCCAGCAGAGCCATCTCGGGGGAGGCAATGGTCAGCGCTCCCATGGCATCTAGCAGCTCGTCGCCGCCCTGCAAAGAACACCAAGAGGAGGGTAGGGTGGAGAGGCGGAGGGGGGGTTGTTGGAAGGCATGTACAGGTGGGCAAGGGCAAGACCATAGGGAGAGACCCTGGACCGGATTCCACTCCCAGATGGGCAGTCAGCATAGCAACCCTGTTATTAGTTTAGGAGCCATGCTGCCTGGACTGGTGGACCTAGGCAAACATCCAATTTCATCAGGCTGTTCACATCTGACCCTGAGTTTGGTCCACCCACGACCCACCTTCTCTGCGTAGGTGTACTTCTTAACCCCGTTGGCTACCTCGAAGCGTTCCACTTCCTCCTCACGATACTCCTCCTCAGCCTCGTGCTCCTCCTCCTCCTCTGCATCGCTGTTGGCAGCTGAGGCAGTCGCCTCCCTTTCAGCCAGCTTCAGCTTGATCTCCTTCTTCAGCTGGCGCAGCGACCTGCAGCGCAACATTGCTGGACACCATATCACTGCATGTCACATCTGTGTTGGTAGCTAAAAAGATGTAGGCCACCAACGCCGAAGTTGTCTCTTTTCAACATGGTAACTGTCACAACCACTTCATTTCCCATGCTGGCTGGCCCTATCTCTCCAACTACACACCCATGCCCGCTGCCTGCTCTGCATGCTGGTGGCCTCAAGGACAAGAGGTAATTCTCAAAATGAAAAAGTATTCCTGAGAAGAACCTCGAAGTGGGCGAGCAGCAGAAGTATATATAGGAGGGTTTTGTAGCCTTTCCCACCTGGGGTCATAGGGGCTGGGCACCACGACCTTGCTTGACAGCTTGGGCTTCACAACTGCTGCTGCGTCTGCTGTCTCAGGGGAAGCAGCAATCAGCTGCTCATCAAGCTCCTGCATGTCCTAAAATGTTTGAATTGGTCCACAAGGCAGTCCGAAACGAGGGCAAGCGGTGCATGCCTGGCTAACATAGCACCACAACCTACAATGTGCTGCATGCACTGGACCAGCCCAGTGCATTCTCCCAGACCAACAACTTTCCCATAAGGAGGCTACTGGAGTTTGTGACCAAACGTATAGAAACACACTAACCTCAGAGATGTCTAGAGGCGAGGCTGGGGCCTCAGCAGCAGACGGTGGGGCCGCCAGAACAGGGGCCTCCACAGGCATGAAGTTCAAGCCAGGACTAGGGGCGCCATTGCTGGCAGCTGCAGCAGGTAGTAGACACCATCAGCTCAAAAATTATAGTCCGCGCGGGGCATGGTAGCATGGTGTGATGCAGCACAGTACACTAGACTGCACAGCTGCCAGATGTTGGGTTAACGCTGCGGGAACCGATGGAGGCAAAGGAGACCGGCAAGTTGACGGTCCCAGCCTGAGGATGTCGTAACAGTGCGCCGCAGCCAGCAACACCAGGGTGAAGCCCCTGCTCACCTGCTGGGCCGGCAGAGCACACCTCCTCCTCGCCCTCTTCCTCACCCTCCTCTTCCACGCCCTCCATGCCGCTGCGCTCGGAGATGGCCCCAGCGATGGAGACGCTCATGGCAGGTGACTCGCTGTACTTGACCGGCGACCCAAAGCCGCTGGGGAAGGAGGGCAGCTGCTCGTCCTGCTGCTCTGGCTCCTCCAGAGACTCCTGGCGATGGGCGATGGCCTGGAGGTAGGCGGCAAGTAAGCTCGGGTCTCGTACAGTATATGCACCCCATCCTGTCATGCGCGAGAATAATGTAGGCGCAGAGATGTAGGGCATTCCCAGAACATGCAATGCCCGCTCACACCTCCCTTTATTGCGCCTCAGGCGCAGCGGCACTGGTGCCAGCAGAAATTCCTCTATAACCCTGCAACCCACGCAGTGCTGGAAGCTGACAGCTAGCTTTTGCCGCTCAGTACATAAGGCTCACGGGACCTTCACCCACCTGGGCTGCGGCCTGCAGCGTGTCATACACCTTGGACTTGTGGCCGCTCGCAGCAGGCATGCCATGCATGGGCGTGACTGTCGGGGTGTTGGCACTCAGGCAGATGGGGCCGCCGATGGGGCTGAGAGGTGCAAACGAAGACAGACCCAGGCCAGTGGGGGTAGGAGCAATGGTCTGATTGTAGGCAGCGGCAGGTGAGGGCAGGGCTGCAGGCGGTGGCGTTGCTGGCGGCTCGTCAGTGTCAGCAGCTGGTGCAGGGGAGGCCTCCACGCTCTCCTCTTCCGACAGCATAGGCTCCTCCTCCTCCACCTCCTGCAAGACACGTTAGGCTTCGTCTTGGCATTAGACGTGTGACTGCGTCTTGTGGAAGCCTGGCCAGTGTGCACTTCAGAAGCCAGGACCAAGTACACCCATGTGACCCTCGCGTGAGGGCGGCATTGGAAGAAGCTGCCCTACCATGTCGTAAAGCATCATCACAATCAGCCAGCATCATGGTTGCTGCCGCCGCGCTATTATTACACTCATCATGAGCAACATGCTGCCAGGTACCGCACCTGTCCAGAGGCTGCTACCTCCACATCAGACGCCAGGACGTCCTCTTCAGCCGGGAAAGGTATCGCATCCTGCACAGGAAGCTCCTGCTGCTGCTGCTCCTCCTCCTCCTCATCCTCAATAACGGCTTCTGGCTGTGGTGCACCACCCTGCTCAGTCACTTCCTCCTCTTCGACAGAGGCCTCCACAGTCGCCTCCAGGGCACTAGCGATAGCAGTTTCCTGAACACGTAAGGTGGCGATACATGCAATCGCCAATATACTTTCCAGCTCCGGTGTACATGTGAGGAGCGCTTGTCTTACGGATGCACACCATGGTGTGTACGCAACTCCCATTGCCCTGTGGTAACACTCCCATTCAAAATTGGGAAGGTTGTTTGCCTGGCCACCCCCAAGTCAATAGCAGGCTTTAGCACCTCTAGGTGACGCACCTCTGCCACGGCATCCGGCTGCTCAAAGTCCACTGGCTGGGTCTCATCCACGGCAGGGAGCTCGTTTAGCGATGTAGGCGCCTGCAGAAAAGTTCAAACCTTTCAATTTCGCCAAAGCAAACACAGGCAAGAGCTTTTTGAGAAGTTGGTGGGATGTCATAACAAGTATAAGGCGCGCCAGCCACCGCAAGGGCATACCGGCGTGCTGCTGACCCACCTCCTCGCCAGCACTGTTGGTCATGTCAAACAGGGCAGCGCGCGGGGTGGGGGCCTCTGTAACAGCCTTGCGGCCCCTGCCCCTGGTGCCTGGGGTTTTGCCCTCCGGCACCGCATACAGAGCTGCAGGAGTGACATGGAGAAAGGCAAAGGCTCAAAGCCAAGGAGAGGAGCGCCCAATGCGGGCGTCAGGAATGTGGCATGCGGGGTGGTGGGAGACGAAGCACTGAAGGGAGTCATCAGCAGGGGTTAACAAGGCGTGGCAGATGGGAGGCAGCAAGGCGAGCTGGCGTGCCCACTCACGCGTCTGGCCCTGGGACTCCAGCGTCCTGGCCCGGGACCGAGTAACTCTGCCTTCGCTGAACATGGTGAGCTATCCTCTGAAGTTTGATCAGAGTTGAAAGTGGCAGCTGTTGGCTGCACAGTGGCTTTTATCGGCAGCCTGGAGCGCCTTCAAACCAATCTCAGCACAAGCAGCACGGCATGGTTTGTGGGGGTAAAAGCTGCTAAATGGCAAATAGCTCAAAACTAGAACTAATGGCTCTCCAGGAATGCAGCAATGACTCTGTTTCTTCGTCGTCCAACGCTGGCCGCATGCCTGCCTGATCACTTGTGTAAAGCGCGATGGCTGGATTGGCAGAGCACGTGGTAAAGCTGCAAGTGGTGGAGTTGCACAAGCGAGGTGGCTCATGGAGCGCTGTTCCTTCGGGCGAGGAGGAGTGCAAGGTCCAGCTAGGTAGGATCTTCATACTAGGGTGCAAGGTGTACGGGGCTACAGCTGGTGTACATATTACCGCGTGGGGGCCTTAAGTAAGCTAGAACGAGCCCCTTTCAAACCAAGAACAGGGCACAACACACACACTGCACGTGCAGGAGAGCCACTGCCACCGCTAGGAGCTCTCCTGCTGGAGGCTTTCAAGGGAGACTCCCAGCTACTCCCGATGGCTGCAGGTGCGCCTTCCTCAAGCTGCGATTGTACTTCAGGTCAGGGATTGCAGGGGAATCCCCTGCGGCAGGCGTTGCCCAATTTTCTCAGAACTGTTGGCTACCCAGCCCTTAAGCTCGCTTGCCGCTCTGCAGGGTGCTTCTCTGAGCCCTCTCAGCTGCAATTCCCCCAACCCCATGCACTAGCAGCGCCGCCTGGTGAACTTGCTGGAGCCTCTGCCACCGCCGCAGCACAAGTCGCAGCAGTGTCAGCAGCCGAAGGAGGGAGCCTTGCTAGCGGTGCTCACATACAGCCCACCCAAGTGACAGGCGACGTGGATGACCAGGATGAGGAGGACCCAACACAATGCAGCAATTTTGAGGCAGCAGCTAGGACTTTGGCGGTCATACCAGACAGCCCTACTGAGCCAGCCGTTCAGCGGCTGCCCTTGTCCCCAGCACAGCAGCTGCCACTTCAGCTCAGCAGCCCAGCAGTGCAGCCAGCAGCAATACCAGCGAGCATGACCAGCCCTGGCCTTGATCAGCAGGCACATCAGCGCGGGCCTAGCAGCGGAGTTCCCTTGGAGGCATCAAGGGGAGACATTCACACCCACGGGGCACAGTCGCATGTGCATGACCGAGGTGAGGCTATTGACTCTTGCCGCCCTCCACTATGCTGCCTTCCTTGAACGCAACATATGGGTGCCTTACAGATAGACCTGCTGCATGTCGGACCAAGTCCACCTATGAATGTGCACTGGGTGGTGAACTTCTGTGTGGTAGTTGATATTCTGCTATGGCTTCTTCCTTTCCCAGGTGTGGTGATTGATGTGGTCCAGCAACGCGGCATGGTGGATCCCACCCAGCCTGTCTGTGACAACGCAGGGCTGGAGATTGATGCTGTGAGCTTAGCTCTTTTACCTTCAGTGGCAGCAGGACCGACAGCATCAGGCGGACAGCCGGCCGTGGCCGAGCAGGCAGTGCTGACTGAGGCAATCCAGCACCCAGCTTGCAAAGTGCAGCTGGCAGTGAGCCAGCCGATAAACCAGGAGGCACCTCCTGTTGTCACGCTGCCACCACAGCAAGGTGGCGGCCTTGCTGACTTCGATGTCATGATTGAGGCGCCGGCAGCAGGTGCAGGTAGGACTTGCTTGAAACGCTGCGCATCCCCAGTGATGCAGGTCGGCTTTCTACTGTTGCTTATCACTACTATGCTATATATTGTTGATGTGTGCATTTTTGGTTTCGGTTTGATGGAATAAGATTCAGGGGTGTCTTCATGCCAAGCTTGCCTGACTGCAGGTTCACATAGCAAAGCCCACTTGAGCTTTGACTATGAGCTTACTCAGGAAGCATCGCCAGAGCCCCCAGGCCATGCGTGGACCCCCTGGGCAGGCAAGTAGGCTTCCTCACAAAACCGATGGATGAAACATGCTCACCTTTGCCCTGCAGACGGCTGTCACATGCCCTACAAATTGCACCTGCCTACTTTCCAGGCATGGCTGTCAATGCTCAATGCCCAGGGGGGCAGATGTCGGTGTTATTTGACACATGGGTGATGAGGCCATGCAACACCTGTAAACTGCCCTGCAGGGCCAGCCAGGCTCTTCCCCATCCAGCCAGCCCCCCACTTCCCAGCGCCGGCAGAGGCCTGGGCTCCGCCCCTTCCAGCTGCCATGCCACCAGCTGCCAGCCTGCATGTCAGCCCCCCACATCAGACTGGGTCTGACATGAGGCACCACCAGCACCCTCAAACACTCGGTCAAGCAGAGCAGCTAAGGCCAGCAGCAAGCAGCCTGCCACCCCAGCAAGGGACAGGCATTGGCGCAGCCCATGGCCCGGCCAGCATCCATGTCGCAAGGCCGTTGGGCCATCCGCAGCAACCTTGGACAGATGTTCACGCACCCACAAGTATGCTGACTGGTCAGCAAAGCGCAGCACAAGTGCGTCCTGTGCTGCAAGAGCAGCATGGCTGCCTCCCAGCGCCAGTGGTCGCTGGCTCGAGCCTTGCTGCTGGGGTGTCTGGAGCTGCGGCGTTGCCCCAACTAGCTCAGCAGCCGGGCTCTGTGGAGGCTGAGAATGCAAGCAATCCTGCCAACAATGCTTGCAGCGGCGGTGGTGAGACTCATGAATTTGCCCTCCAGCAGCTGCCAGGCGCAGCAGCAGAGCCTTTCTCTGTGAGGAGCCTCTTCCAGGGTGCTAAAGCTTCCAGGCAGCATGCTTCAAAGCCTAGCTCAGGCAATCCCCAGCCACCAACGTGGCCTTGGCAGCAAAGCGACAGCGCCTTGCACGCAGGCGACATGCCTGCAATGCTGCAGCAACAGCAGCAGCTGCTGCAACAGCGCGAGCCGCAACATCAGCAGGAAGAGACCAACACCACTGATGCAGCCAGGGCGGCGTTGCAACAACCCCAGCAGCCACCGCAGCCTGATGCACCCCATCAGGTGGCAGAGCAGCCAGCAGGCAGCACCCAGGAAGAGCCAGAGCGCCACCCAATGCTGCCTCTGCCAGCAATGATGGCAAACCTGCAGCCAGGCCTCTTCGTCACGGCTGGGGGTGCATCATTGGGTGGTTCTGTAGCAGCACGCCAGCGAGCCGCAGCCCTGTTTGCCGATTTGGATCTGGAGACTGACGAGGACATGCCAGCCAGGCCACTGAGGCACCAGCAACGCCGGCAGCAGGTGCCAGTGCGGCCTCTGGGCCGTGCAGGGCAGCCAGCATTCCGACCACCAGCAGCTGCTGCACAGCCAGGCAGGGGGACACCATTTGCACAGCCAAGGATGCTGAACAAAGCGCTGGCAGCGCAGGACACTGAGGCGGCCGACAAGGCGACCAATGCAGCGAATCTACAGCAGCAGGAACGATCGATATTGCAGCCCAAGCAGCAGCAGCAGCAGCAGGAACCGATGTCACCACGGCAGCAGGAGGACCAGGGACAGGAACAGTTGCTGCGGCGTCATTCAGAGCAGGAGCAGCCGCAACAGCAGCAACCCGAGGGTGGCCCTGGCAATGCCGCATCTGATCCTAGCTGGGGCTCGGGTGACCAGCTCACTGCACGGACAGCTGAGGCTCTGCTAGCAGTTGAGGCACCCAGAGCAGCAGCAGGGGGAGTGGTACCTGCGGTGGCAGAGGACACCGCAGCAGAAGCCGTTGCAGCACCGCTGGAGGGAGAGCGGCGACCCCAGCAGCAGGGCGCCCAGGAGGGGAAACCAGCTGATTATGAAGTGTCTGAGCAGCCAAATGGCAAACCTCCAGCAGGGGCTGCCGATATGCCCGACAATAGAGGTCCACAAGAAACCGCCCAGGAGGTTTTCATGACCTCTGCTGTAGAGGGCAAGGCATGCCCAGCAGGAGCGGCAAGGGCAGTGGCGGCCATGGCGATGGCAGCAGCACATGCAGGCACCCAGTGCAGCTTCAGCCTGGGCAGTGCAGACTTGCTGGCCATTGAGGCGCTAGAGGCTGACTATTCGGCACGGAAGCGACAGCAGGAGGAGCTGCAGCAGCAGCAACTGCAGCAAGTTGAAGCACCGCAGCAGGAGCAGGAGCACCCTGTGCAACCTTGCTCTTTGGGCAAGAGGGCTCGGTCTAGTCTCCCCAGTGAGTATTTGATGACACAAATCTTGCTTCCTTGTTGTGGTTTGTCTGCCGGTCGTGCACGTCATTGCCTCTCAACTGAGGCCAGCCAGCATTTGCAGGCTTAGCCGGACGCTAGCAAACAATGTCCTGTCGTTTGCAATGGAAGCCCGTCACCATGCTAGCCGCCTGCTTTGCTCTTGAAATTGATCACACGTTACCTCCATTCACTAGTAGTGCAAAGCCAGCAAAGTATGACTGTGGAACGTGTATGCCACCCTGGATGCAGGTTGCGAGAGTGGCAGGGATGCCAAACAGGCATGCCCAGCAGTGCAGGGATTATCCCCTTCTGAGCCAGCCGCCCCGTCCCATGACACGCCCCCAGATCGCGTCCAGTGTGGGAAGCAAGCTCCCAGCACTGGCGGCTCCCCCGCCTCCCCAGCACCTCTCTGCAACCACAGCTCAGCCAAGGCACCTGACGTTGGTTTGGGTGCATGCTCTCTCCATCATGCTCAGCAGGGGCAGGACAAGCAGCGAGCAGATGTGCTGCCGGCAGCTGGGGCCGATGCTGCCAAGGAGCTCCTCTTCACCAATGCCAATGGGAAGGCCCTTGTCATGCCTTCTAGCGCCAAGCTGAAGGCCATGATGAGCTTGTTTGGGGAGGTACCCAGCAGCTTAGAGCAGCCCCCGTCCCCAGACCAGGAGCAGCCCCTGTCCAGCCAGGAGCAGGGTGCTCACCTGGGCCTTGCAAAGCCGTGCCAACCAGCAGAGCCAAGAGCAGCACCTGCCCTTGCAGTAGTGGTGAATGAGGAAGTGGCCACAGAGGGACCATGTGAGCAACAACAACTGCTGTGCGCTGCTGAGCCTCATGCAGCTGGAGCAGGCGCGGCAGGGTTGCCTCTTGTCTTCAAAACTGCTGGTGGGGGGGCATTCAAAGAGTTCTCGGCCTCCAAGCTGGCCAGGCTCAAAGCCCAGCTGTTTGGGGAGGAGCGCAGCCCTGACTTGCACGCTGGCGGGGAGTCTTGTGGGAGCGGGGACGAGGCAGAGCCCCCACCGCCGCAGCAGCCTGGTAGCATGGCTGGAGAGCCGAGCCTGGAACAGGCTGCGGACGTCACTCCTGCCGCAGCTTATGGGGCTGCTGTACGGCGGTTAGCAGGTGGAAAGCGGGAGGTTGCCATATCTGCCTGCCGGTTGGTGGGAGACGGCCAGTCGCCAGCGAGCGCAGGGCCTGGTGTTGACCCCAGCCCGGCTCCTCGGGAGTCGCAGCAAAGCGGCCAGACAGACGCAGCGGCAGGCAGGATGGCCTGCCCTTTCCAGACTGGGCAAGGAGGCAGCCTTCATGTGAATGCAGCCAAGGTAAAGGCTCTTACAACCACCCTGTTTGGGGAGACTCCAGCAGGCGAGGCAGATGAAGCTGACGGCCAAGGTGCGAGAGGGCAGCGTGGCAGCTTGAGACTCTGCCTTTCATTGAGCTATGTGACCAGTAGCCACGTGTGTAGAGGCAAGGGCTTTGCCCTATGCTTGCAAACACCTACATGCACCAACTGCAACAGCAGGCCTGAGCTGCACCAGAAATGCATGTGGGTTCCAAATAGTGCGCTGACAGACCATGCTAGGAGATATCCACACCACCGTCAACGTGGGTGCTGCAGGTGCTGCTGGTGCGGATGAGAACAGTGCTGCCATGGCCAATGGCGCCCCGGCTGCCGCAGCGAACCCCGGCAGTACACCCCTCCTGCGCAGGCAGCTCTTAAGGTCCCGCATGACAGACAGTCCTGGAGAGCCTTCTGGGGATGCGTCAGGAGCTGCCATTGGACAGGCATCTGGTCGGTTGGCTGGCCCAGGGCCAAGCAGGTACACACTGCATGTCGCAGCAGGGGCTATTTGTGCAAGGAAAGGCTACTGAAACCATGATGGCAGCAGGTCAACTGAGGTTTTTTCTTGCGTTGGAAGTCATGGATCGGCCGTGTAGAGAGGGCAGCTGCGGCTTTCACATTGTCCTGTCAGCATGCAGCAACGAGGGCCAATTTGGCCACCCGGTTATGCCAGGGTCAGGGTTGCCAATTCCTCGCGCTCAACTAGTAAGGAGGTGCTGCTCTTGCAGGCTGGGCCCCGCAAGCGGCGGTCTAGCCTCAGGGCCTCTCCGCAAGAAGGGGCGCCGCCAGTTTATCACGCCGCAAGCCGCTCCCAAGCGTTTTAAGCCCCCCAGCAGGCTTGAGGTTGGAGCTCTTAATGCTGCAGCAAGGCCAGGCTGTTCTCAATGCTTTTGCATGTTTATGAGCATGTTACACTGCATGGCGCCTGCATCCCATGCAATCCCGGCCACTGTCGTTCTGCCAGTGGAGTTGAAATTCGCAGCATATATAGTGATGTGTGTGTGCTGGCAAGGTAGCTATCTACAGGAGTAACTAGCAAGGCACAGTGCACCACACACATCCAAGAGTTCAGTCATTCAACTGGTCTCGAGTTCAGCAAGGCTCCCTCTGTTGCAAACGCCTGCAGGCGACGCCTGCTCCTAGCGGTGCTGCTGCCGCTCATCGCCTAGCCCAGGCATCCTCCCACAAGCCCTCCATCCAGCTGCATGACCTCCAAGGCAGCGCACTCAAGCGGCGGCTTCCCAGGCTAGCCGCTGGGCTAGGATCTGGGCCTGGTGTCGAGGCTGTGCAGAGCCCGATCGCATGGGAAAGCTTGGCGGCAACGCAGAGCACAGCAGGAGTGCAGGTCACTGCAGGCGTACAGGACAACAGCCCTTTGGTAGGCCAGCCTGTGCAAGAGGGGCCAGCGGCCGATACAGCAGCAGCCGCAGAGCTAGCATTAGGTGTTGCTCCTGCCCACGGGTTATGCAATGCCCCCGGCGGTGGCTGTCCAGCCTCAGTTGCGGACAAGTTAGCAACTACAGGGACAGCAGGGAAGCCCCAGGGAGACTGCATGGTTGATGCGCTACCTGCCGCCACCTCAGCTCAGCCAGTGGCTCCTGCTGAGCAGCAGCAGCGGCAGCAGGCTGGTGAGGTGGGCGCTCCTCAGCCCCCGCTGCCACTGGACAGCAGGCAAGCAGCTGACTATATGTTTCAGTCTTCAGAGGTAAGGGCTTTGCAAGCGCCATGTGGGCTGCTTTCCCCGTTATCATTGCACGAAACCGGACTGCACTTGACAAGTGCCTTGTGGCATATCTGTGCAAACGGCCCCTGTCGCCAAAGGACCATTCGAAGTTTGGTTTGATGAAATCCTTGTTTCGTACACTCTATGCTATGAGCAACTGCCACTGACATAGCTGTCTGATATTCTACCCACAGGGCCAGCCTCTGGGCTGGGAAGCTCTGAGAAGTCACCTGCTAGAGGCTGGTGCAAACCCCTCCTACGCCAGTCAAGCCTGGGTCAAGAACCACTTCCGCTGGGTGGTTTGGAAGCTGGCTAGGCTGGAGCTGCTTCATCAGGAAGAAGCAGGAGGACACCTTGGCCTGCTGACAGCAGAGTTCGTCATGGATGAGCTGAAAGCGAGGTGTGGGAAAGGCAGATTATTGGAAGCCCTTGCAAGAGTCCTTTTCCATGGCAGCCTGGTGTGAACCATGGGGGTTTCAGCAGTTGCAAGCTAGCTAGTTGGACGGCGCTGGCTGTCTTCTGCTTTTGATGTTCCTGCCTGGGCTATGCCTCCTGACAGTGGGTGCTCCTAAGCAAAGCGTATCCTACCAATAACCACAGACACACATAGGAAAGTCCCGGCCATCTCTTGCAGGTATGAAAGGGAGTTCAACCGAGGCCAGGCTGCCCCCTTGAAGCGGATCCTGCAGCACGATGCCGCTCCCGGCGGCCTGATGGTCTTGCTGGTGGCCTCTGTTAGGATGCTGCCACCCAGGAAAGGCCAGCAGCTGCCCAGCGTGCAGGTATGCCTTCCATTGTTATGCGATCCACTCTAGGCAGGCCAGCACTTGCGAAGCATTTGCACTGCTTCCCTGCAATCCGCTGGCTGCACGGCCTGAAGGTGTGTCTGCCAGGTACTGGGGTATTGTTGAGGCAGTGTCATGTTGGCACATAATGGGGCTTTGTCTTGCGTGCTGGTTACTTCCACATATGCTTCTTAAGGTGGTGACATCTAAGGCAACTACGACATCTCTCTCCAGAGTCAAGCCTCCTTTCCTCCTCTTCACGCCTTGCCATGCAAACGCATTCTCTGGCTGGTGTGTGCAGCTTGAGCTGACCGATGGGTGGTACTGGGTCCTGGCAGCGTGTGACGACCCCCTCGCCCTGCTGGCCAAAGCCGGCAAGATCTCCCCAGGCAAGGGCAGGCTGAACACACTGCCCATGCCATGAGCAGCAGGACATGCCCGTGACATCGCGCCGTAGGATCCAGCTTGCAGAAGTTCTAGCGGAAGCCTAACTCCTGCTTAACCTGGCAAGCCTCATCATCGCCCACTTGCCCTAACTTCTTTTGCAGGCGACAAGCTACGCATCTGTGGCGCAGAGCTGCAGTCTCCAGGCCCTGGGGAGCCGCTGGAGGCTGCTAAGTCGGCCTTCCTCAAGCTGTCATGCAACGGAGTGCACAAGTACGTTGCCCCTGCGTCTGTTGCCCTTACTCACACCGTCTCAACCAAACAACCCTCCTTTAGGCTGTGCACAGTCAAGAAGCATGGAGCTTGCTGGTGGGTCTCAACAGGTAAGGTTGCGGTTGATGCCATGCAGGGTGCACAGCGGCGCCAAGCTGGGATGGCAGAAGCACCGCAGCTGCATAGTGCCCCTGGGCTCGGTGCACCATGAAGGGGGCCTCATCCCACGGACCCTGCTGGTGGTGCACAGGTGCGAGTGCGGCCAAGTGGTAGCTTGCGATGAGTTGGTGATGTGCATTACAAAACACAGCGGCTGGATGTTAGGCCTTCATGCAACCTTGAGACTGGGCTCTGGCTGTGGTGAGAGAGGATGAGGCTGCAGTGGCGGCATGGACTTATACCATGGCATAGATGGGTTCACCAGATATGCAGTAGCACTGGCTTTCCACCGAGCTTCCAGGAAAACATCAAAGCCCAGGACTTCTCTTCTGTCATTGCAGGAAGTACCCACAGCTGATGTGGGTGAAGCTACCCAGCGGCATTGACATGTATCAGACCCAGCGCCACTTCCAGGCGGCCCAGAGGCGCGCTGATGACGACATTAGCAAGGCAAGCATACCAAAAAAGCATGCTCGACACTGCGTCAACGTTCTTGCCAAACCCCTTGGGATGCTGGTAGGACTGGACTATTGGCTCAATCATTCAAGAGCAAAATACTGCTCTGTGCTTTCCATCTATGCACTTCCGAGCTGATCTCTGGTAAGCTCCTAGCGGTGGTTGCCGGACACCTGTTGCACACGAAGGACATTACCTTGTGTGTATTGAGATGCAGATGAAAGCATTTGTGGATTCTGAGATCCAGGAGGCTGAGAAGGCCCTGTGCCAGCGATGGCTTGCACGGGGCAGGAAGGAGCGAGGACCACTAACCAGTAGTGAGTAGCCCAGATGGCTGTTATTGGGGCCTTCCTCACCATACTAGCATTGCTGGCTAGTCACCTTACCGTACTATCCCACTGCGTTTCTGAACCAAGGGGGGGGGGGGGGTGTCACGGTGGCTAAGTCATGATTAAACCGGGATTAGTCATAGTATTCCCACCGTCCGAAACGCAGATAGCTTGCTTGCCAGAGGCCGCCACTGCCTCTGGGGTGCCGTCTTGCAAACAGAACATCACCACTTCTTCTTATGTATATTTGCCTGTATCTCTGCAGCGGAGCGGCAGTATGCGCAGATGGTGACCCAGCCTGGCAACGAAGATGAGGTGTTTCAGCGTCTGAGCCCAACAGAAGTGGACGCCCTGCGCAGGCACGTTTCAGTCTGATTACACAAATCTGTCATGTAAGGCCGCTCGACGGGCAGCGGAAAAGGGGACCTCGAGGCAGCATTCAGGGCTTTGCTGGGCTCACCACGTATAGGGTGTAGGTAGGGCCAAGGTCTGGTCAAGGCGGGGCGTGAGGAGGGTGTACGAAGGGCATAGCAAGGGTCACGGCGGGGCGTAGCTAGGGCGTAGGTAGGGTTAAACTAGGGTCGGGTGGAGGTAGGGCATAGCGAGGGCGTAGGTAGGGCGTAGCTAGGGTCGGGTAAAGGTGGGGCCGAGGTAAGGCATAGCTAGGGCGTAGGTAGGGCTGAACTAGGGTCGGGTGGAGGTAGGGCATAGCTAGGGCGGAGCTAGGGCCGGGTGGAGGTAGGGCCGAGGTAGGGTATAGCTAGGGCGTAGGT